>JAOYSI010032634.1:9531-23256 GCA_025775065.1 Hiodon alosoides
CTTTGGATACTACAAAAGCTAAGCATTTAAAACCAATAGGAGCAATGCTAAGTGGTTAAATGGTCAACGCCTTTGTCAATCTGGTTGTCTTCTGAAAGTTTTTAAGCTATCGTGAATTTTCTAATACAAACTGATTTTGCAAATTTAAATCAAACTTTGAGTGTACCTTTAAACCGTTGCTTTCCTGCAAGATCAAACTCAGAGGAAGGACCAGAGTTGATCGGTCTTAAATCTGGCTTCTGGGTTGGAGCTTTAGTTGTTGGAATCAGCGTGGTTTGGATGACGAAGTCTTCTGGGAAAAAATCAATTTCCAAAAATTAGCCAAATCCACTGTGCTTCCTTTTAAAACATTCTTTCCTTCTCGGTAGATCTTGACCAGCTAGTCAGGAGGTCAGTTTAATGGACTACATTGTAAGTGTTTTGAAATATTTCACCAAAAAACAAAACAGATTTAATTCACTGAAATACACTGCAAATAAAAAATAAAAAAAATCATCCAATCCTCTTTAAATACTCCAAATACTTTTAAGAATTTTTAAAAATATAATTACCAAGTTTAATTAAAACACTAAAAGTTCATTTTAAAGTTAGCTTACCACTGAGTATACACGGCACTGCAAATGTAGCTTTAATACTTCAATACAATCTATTTTGTATTTGAAAATAATGTTTCAAATACATTACATTACTACCAAAACGTTATGTATATTTTCAAATACATAACTGGCTTCAAAGGATCTGCATTCAAATGAAGTTTTGAAATACCGTAATGACAAGTATCAATGACCAAAGTCTGCTAGGTATTATAAAATGTAACACGGCAGTATTCTGCCGTTACACTATGTTTATTCAAGTACACATTAAAACCTACAGCCATACCTTAACATCTGCCCCACTAAATTTCCTCACCCAACTCGGGCAACTAATTTCTTTTCGGTATTTTTTAAAAGCCAAAAAGTCCTTTTTCTGTGCCAACATGTGTATTCATCCCGGCCCACAATAACCCCCCATGCCAACCCAAGAGAGAGGGAGACAGAGTTCTCCTGTCCTACACTGTGAGAGCTGCCAAGACAGCTGCTTCCTCTCACACGAGCGTCAGAGACAAACAGCAGATGAGAATCGAACCCACATGAACTTGTAACAACATCTCTTTCATCAACTGAACCGCTGAAATCCCACTTCAGCCAAGCCAGACGGCCATTCCCATTGTCAAATCTCATAATAACGTATCAACAAAAAAAAGTATGTGAAACAAAATTTACGTATAGCAGCCTGCTGCACACTTTTGCACTGGTTAATATTGAAAGCAGAAAAGCCATCTTTTCCTTGCTTATTCAAATAGTAATATTGCTCAAAGATCATTCAGACACACATTGGGTTAGTGGTCTTTAGATAAGTCATTAGCATGAAACTACAGCATAGAAGTGGTAAAAGGAAAAAAGTATAGATGGCAAAAGACCGACACGTTGGAACTGACAAAAACAGGAAACACGGACATAGAACAGGAAGAAGCATGGTCAGTGATGCATCAACATTCCCACATTCAACAGCCATTCTCAGCCGGTACCTTCCTTAAAAGCAAAAGCATCAGCCCTGTCAGCCACAGTGGAGGCTGTTACCATGGCAGCCACAGTAGAAGCTGTTACCATGGCATCCATATCCATCCCTGATGAAACGTCTGTTGAAGAAGCAGGAGATGCTATTGCGTATTTTTCATCCACAAAACACAGACAAGATTGTGGATTTTGCACATCAGGGAGTTAATGTCTTTTTTTTTTTTAATTCAAATTAATTGTAGAACTTAGGTATATAAAACGAAAACATTTCAGGCCTCATTACCACACATGCCATGCCTAGTTGCCCAAGCCATGCTAGAGTAACCTCTCAGTTTTACTCCAAGTAACATCAATATTCAACAGAACTAGGACAGTCAGTGGAACCACATTAAGGAAAAAGTAAAGTGTGTTTCTTTGGCTGCCAACCAACCCCACATTCTTTAGTTTTCTTTGATTATTCCCAAGCAGGATGTAACTGGCCAACAAAAGTTTCTTATTTTTTTTTATTTGAAAAATCTCTCAGTCATCTGATCTAAAACGTATTCAGAAGTTATTGGATCAAGGTATTATTTATAAAAATCTAAAAATCAGTTGCTTTCAGTGTTCAGATTACATTTCCAATTTTGGATTTTTAAGTATTGCCACTGACTTATAAGCGGTGGAGCAAAACGGATCCTGATTCTGACGCATAATGTATTCCAGGTTCAGTTTACTGGCAACAACCTTACCTTCTGGGTAACAGTTAAGCACACCGTCCTCATCCATTTGTGGAAACCCTCGGTCATCCATCTTAGAGTAAGTGCCTGGGGGACAAGTTGGAAAGACAGGCACCGTGGTAGGTTCCTCAGTGGTCATCTCAGTAGTGGTCGGTGCCGTTGACGGTTCCACTGTGGTCGGCGTTGTTGTGGTCGTGGTCGTGGTCGTGGTTGGGGTCGTGGTCGTGGCCGTGGTCGTGGTCGTAGTGGTAGTACTTGGTTTAGGACGGTCCAAGCCAACCATAGGCTTCCCTCCCAATGTGAAAAACTTGTCTTTGGGGTTTATTACCGGCCTGCTGTCTCTCCCATGCCCGAACAGAGCCAAACCATCTGGGTTGACCAGTGGACTTCCTTTGTCATCTTGGGAGGAAAAAGACCATTGTGAGCTGAACGGACACACAAGGTTTTGGACAAACACATTCGCAGACTTTAATTATACGGCACATGGATAACTGGAGGTTATTGGCAGAACATAAGGAAGTACATAATGATGATAATAATTACAATGAGGGAATTACATTTTTGCAGCTGCTTACTTGGTTGCTTAAACTATCGTTTTGCATATTTTAAAACGTTTAACCCCTGAACAAAAAGTACAACATATTCAACACAAAATATTTTCTACTACAGTGTTAGCTTTTGGACGAAAAAATTTAAACTACATAAACACACCAAAGATTGTCCGTCCATCTTCACCCAGTACCACTCTGCGAGGTCGGCCTTGGGAGTCCTGTAAGATTCTTCCGTCCTCATTCATCAAAACGCCTTTGTCAAAGTCTACTACCTGAATAAAAACAAATTAATTTACCAAACGGAATCCATGGAAAATCTATGCTAAATCTGGACATCAGCACGAAAATGAATTATGAGAGAAACAATCAGGCTGTGTTCATTGCGTTCAACATGATCACAGTAATGTTTTATGATGCTGGTGCCCACCCATTTCACTCCATCTGGACCAGTAATGAATTTGCGACCGGCTGGTTTTGTATTCTCATTAGAAGTAGAGGCCACTTTCCCATTTGTGACCGTAAGGTTTGGGCGTCCGTTTTTGCCTGAATGCACAGTTAGAAGACAAAGTCAAAAGAATTCATGCATTTTTTTTTCTTGAAATGATATGCTGTTTGCTTGTACTGCAGAAAAATATTTGTAGAGTTTTTTTTTTGGTTTAATTAATAATTCCAATAGCATTAAAGGAACTGGATTTTGTAAGTTCAAACCTAAGCAGCCAAACGGAGCCATCCAAAACATTTTAAGAAAAGGCGTCAAACGTGCTTCAAAATGTTATATCGCTTTACAAACAATCCGATCTAACTGGAAAGTCCTGAGTTTGGATTTTCTGAAACAGAATTACCTTGATAAATAGGTTTTAAAGCAGTATTTTGAGTTATTCCTCGGGTAGGATAGCGTGTCCTTGTCCCTTGGGCGGGCTCCCGGAATGATGGAGGTAATTGCTGTGATCCAGAAGAGGTTTGGGACAAAGAATGGTTTGGCACTATTGACAACGCTGCTTGTGCTCTTTCACTAGTAGTATGCCTGGATGATGAACGAGGCAACTGAGAGGACGAGACACGAGAAGATCCCCCATTAGTCGAACTGACTTGGTCAGGAGAAAGGGCTGGTTGTGGCAAACTTGAGGAAGAAGGGAGGTGTGATGAGCCGGTCAAAGGATTAGAGGAACCTAACTTTGTATGCTGTGCTGGAAGCAACCTACCCTTGAACCTGAGGCCAGTCTGGCGATTTGTTTGTGCAGGGGACCGGAACCTTCCGTTAGGTCCCCGCTGGGGAAATGATGGAACTGACGGAGATCCGGTTTTGCTTGGATGGATGTCTCTATCTAGACTGCCATCGTCGGTTGAATGTGGTCCGTGATGTTTGTTTACAGTTGCGGTAGTTGATTTATGGGGCAACGTTTCAACTGTTTTGTCATTCTTTTCATAACCATCCCTGCCTCTGTGATAGACAAGATCACCTTCGTCATTATCGGAGCCTGAGTTTAGAAGGTCAGGATTTTTAGTCTCTGTTTGTCCATTGGAGGAGGCTGATTTTATGGGATTTGTAGAGCCACTTAAAACAGCATTGTTGACAGATAAAGATGGGTTTGAGGAACCAGAGGTTGGAGCATTTTTTGAAGGGAACATATCCGTTGTGCTTTTTGTAACGTCATCTGTCTCTTTGGTCACTGAGACTTCTGACTGCAATGGACCCTCTTTCAAGAAAGGTACTTGGGCTCCAAATGAAGAGGATGATGATGTTGCTCTGCCCGATAGCACTGTAATCTCTTTTTTGGGTGTTATCCTTCTTCCTACACCCAACCTTCGATTTTGAAATGAAAGTGTTCCACCAGGTTTAACCTCAGAAGATGATTTATCATAGTTATAATCCTGGGTACTGACGTCTTTGGGGTTTTCGTTCTTTATTATGTCCTCCATCGGTAAACGTGAAGAAATTCCTCGGGAAGTGGAGGTCGGGCTTTCGGCCTTCACCCCTCTCTCCGCCACTTTGTAGTCGGGCCAGTTCTCCTGCAGCGTTGTCTCTGGCTGAACGTTTGAAGAATGTGCTCCGCCTTGAGGCTTCTTGGCTGCCACGGGTAACGTGGACTGCGGTACTGTTGAGGATGACCCAGGTTTGCGTAGGCCGTTCAGAACTCTCCCTCGATGGTGGCCCCCTACTCTTCTCTTGCCGTTGACAAATTCAGAGCCCGTGCGAGTCATGCTGCCTCCCTGGGGCTGTGCTGAACGCTCTTCGGGTAGTTTTGAAAAAGTCTCTTTGGGCGAAGCAGTGGTAGGCTTGTTTTCTGTACTGTGGTGGTACCTCTCCTTCCTGCCAGGGTGAGGGCCGTCCGTGTGGTCCTTCCCCATGACAGAAGACTCCTGGCTGATTGACAACGTCGAGGATGTTTCGGCTTCCTGGTTCTTCGACTGGAGAGTCGAGGTGGTTTTTCTACTAACGGGTGTGGAATACGGCCTGCTCAGTTTACTTGATCCCGTGTTAGGGGACGCAACAGACGCAACGCGTCTGTTGGTCGGTGTCCTGGGATGTGGATCAGAAGATGGATTTAGGGGTGTTGTACGACTTTGTGCATCAGGGCTTGAATCTGTCCTGCTAGTGGAATCCTTGCTGTGGCTCATTTCTATTAAAGTTTTTGAGGGTTGGTTCAAAGGCTGCTCCTGGTCTATATTACCCTCCTCATCTAAGTCATCCTCGAGTTCACCAAGTGAAGATTTTGAACTCCCTTTTTGAACTCTCTGTGCATTCTCGTTCTTCTCCCTATCTTCTTCTTGTGAATGTGAACTAAAGCCTGCTCTTTGAATGTGCCCATTTCTGACAGAAGATCTCACAGATGAAAAGACACTGTGGTACGACCTAGTCTGGGAAAGTGGTCGACTTTTTCTGGGAGCAGGAGCAGTAGGGAGTTCATCTGTTTCCTCTGTCGACTGGAGATCTGAGCCTTTAGAATCTTTAGAAAAGTCAAGTTTTGAAGTCCTAGAGGAACTGTGACTAGCCCTTTGACTATCTTGATTCTTGGAGCGTTGAGGTGATGTTGAGGATACAGTACTGGCTACCAACAAAGAAGACATTTCTTTTAGTATGTGAATCTCTTTGAATTTACATTTGTGATAATATGAAAGCCATATACGAAATGTATACGTCTATGCAAAACAAAGTAACAAGCATAAAAACCAAAGACAAAATAATCATATTTAGTATAATCATATAAAGACAGACAATAAATAATTTATGTATATTTTCAAGGATTTATACTCACACATACACACACGTTGTCATTTCTACATAATACAAATCATATCAAGCATTAAATATAATTGTGTAACGCGAAAGTCAAATGAAGTAATGCATTTTTGGATAAAGAGAAGGAAATAAGCTTACTTGTTGGCATGGCGACACTGAAGGCTTTAGTTTGAGGACCTTGGCCCCTCCTGTTTGTGGCACGAATTTTGAAAATATAGCGCTCACCAGGCTGAAGGCCATCGATCATGGCGGAGGTGATGCCTCCATGATAGGTGATGGTCTTTGCTCCGAAAGGCTTGAGAGCCGGGGCATATGAAAGGATGTACTCTGAAATGATTTGGCAGACGGTTGGAAAGAGGAGACTGTATGGGTGGGATGAATCAGGACCCGCATCACTGGAAAAGTACGCTATGTATAAACGTGAGCTGTTCATACCAACTAAGCTTTCTGGGGCAAGCCGTGCAGGTTCAGTTCCTACCACTGTACTTTTAGAGAGAGGTACCTTACTTAAAAAAAAAAAAAAAATGTGTTACACACACACACACAGCTAAGTGTGTGAAATTGGCCCTGGATGAGAGCGCCTGTTAAGTGGCGGAATGACTATCTTTCAAAACACTTACAGCGTGTGCAGTTTGGTTACGATGTTACTGTGCAGTGCTCTGGGTGCCCTACCTCTTATTCTCCCATTGGGTTCTTCAGGTGGTTCCCAAGAGGCGGTGACTGCGGTACCCTTTCCTCTTACTGGCTTAACAAGGAAGTTTTCTGGTGGGCCTGTCGGGGCTGCACGTTTTGAAGAATCAGACGAGTTTATTTTTTAATTGCAGATAACGTTGCTGAAAACACGTTTTTTTTTTTTCTGCTCTCCTGGCAACCCACAAGCCTACCTGATTCAGGGGTCCTCTGAAAAACAGACGCACTCCATTTGCCCTCCCTCCCGGCCTGTGAGATCCTGACGGAGAACTCGTACATGTTGTCCGCGTTAAGCGTGTCCAGCAGCAGTCTCCTCTGACCGGTCTCTTTGTAGTCCCACCGAGCAGATTCTCCCTTCTCCCTGTACCTCACAGTGTAGTGCCTTCTCATACAGCAGTGAAGGGGGGGGGGGACGGCACAAGAGACACACAATTAGAGGCCACTTATCGTCACCTTCATTTTGTAACTGTCACCATGAAGCCAATTTCTGACTGAACGTTACCGTTAGAAAACCTGCATTGCTGAGGCCCTCGAAGACCAGGGTTGACAACCCATGAGTAAGAGTCAACCCAACAGAAGTGAGGTAATAAACTCTAAACGGACCTAGATTAATACCAGTGCCCAGAGTTGATCTTGTGGAAAATAACGTAAACTCCTAGCCGCTGAATATTTTTTTACCTTGAATCAAGGTCTACACTCTTCTCCTTCTCGATAGCAGGATCCACCCAGGTGACCAGCACCGACTGAGGGGACATGACACGCACCGTGATGTCCTTGGCTTCGTACAGCTCCTCTGGATCTGAAAGAGAGACGGTACGACCCTTACAGTCTCGGGTTTGCCCCATCAACAGTTCATCACAAAGGCAAATACGCTCACGGAGTGAGCAACGCGGCGAAACAGAAAGTTTTCCAGAACTATGGGCGCGGGTCCCAGCTGTTGACGTACCTGAGGGTTTTTTATTGGTCATGACAGCTTTATAGAAAGGCGAGCTCTGCCCATGCGCCGTCTGTGCCTGCAGTGATACCACATACACGGACTCAGAGGCTACGAACAGAGAGGAATACCAAATACATCCACAGTTTACACATTCACACAAGCACAACTGCAGACCATTGTGGCAGATAGGACAAGGACACTTTTTAACCACAACGCTACAGCTCACTGACTGCCCAGTGAAATCTCCCTGCCTTCATTGTGTCACTCTGTACATTCGTTTATTCACTGTAGGAGCGAGCAACAAAAGATGTTCTGGCTTTTATGCCCCGTCCTAACAGAAGCTTGCTAAATTACTGAAAACACAATAGTATTTAAGGGATATGCCTCGTGGCAACTAGAAACAAGACGTATTTGCTCACGTAACTATTGATCCAGGACATTATAAAAGCAAGATTAACGGGGGGTAGCTAGCCTGGATGAGGATTCGGAATTGAATTCGGATTTCACCTACCGAGCTTGTGCGTTTGGCGGGGGCGCTGGTCGGCAGGAAGCCGGCCCTGGACCGCGGCGCGGTCGTTCTGTGCCAGGGCGTAGCTCTTGACCTGCCCCTGCTGCTGCTCTGGCCCGGAGGAAGACGGGGTTTTCCACGGGACGGACACACTTTTGGCTGAGGACCGTACTGTCACTCTCACTGGCCGGCTCACCACCTGCTGCGCTGAAATTTTTAAAAACAATTTTACATATGCTCGTATGACCAATGGCAACTTAAAAGTCAATAGCAGCAGGATACACTGATACAACCTGACCAGGTACTGCACCAACGGTAAGTAGCATAATAGTAAATAAGTATACACAGTTACACAGTGCACTAACATAAACAGTCAAAGTGTTGCTTGAATGTGCAAAACAGGTTGGTACAAAATAATTCACAGAGAAATAAATAACTCTATAATAATACGCATAATGTTAGGCTTAATTGTTGTCATTACGTCTGATAGGTCGAATGACATCTAAGACAATTATGGAAGATTTGGAATAACAGCTGTCATCCGCTGGGCTTTCTGTTTCTTGTAATTGTCGACATCAGAGTTGGACTTGTACCAACACTGTCCATCAAACTTCAAACACCCTTTCACTTACAGAATGGTCGCAACGACAGTATAATTATAAGCATTCACTGCCTACTGGCTCTTAGCTGAGTTTTGAGTGGCGTCCCGAGTAGCTCAGTTGGTAGAGGTGCTTTCACAAGTGCAGACTGAAAGGTTTGAATCCAGTTCATGTCATTTGGTGACAGTGACCGGGAGAGCACAGTATTGGCCCAGTCCAGGGTTGGATGGAAATCTGCAGGCCGAACGTACGTAATACTATTTTTTTCTTGTATTGAATCGCAAAGCTCTCTGATGGTAGCTGGATGCATTGAAAGTGATGTACATGTCTCCTGTTTCACGGATATGCTTACATGTACTTCATGTACTGAAATGCCCCCGGATGTCATGTCAGTAGTCACTAGTAGATTCACTTCACATGGTATCAGTCCAAGTGGGAACAAACAAAACAAGGTGGGCCATGGAGATCATAAATTCTTGGTCCAATGTGAAAAACACACAAAGCGTTTCCATGCGGAACGGCTGGCCGGATCCGGTGCACTCCGGACCCGATTTCCCTTTCCCTCTGGTCTGTCTTATTTTGCCAGCGCAGCAGAGCGATGCAAGGATCTCTCACACACAACGGCGCGCGTATGTCGCTTGGTGCCGACATTGTGAAGCCCCTCCCTCTGCCGATGAAAGGCCCCTCCCTCTCACAGCCTGCGCCGGCCCTTCCAAGGAGAGCAGATGGAGCTCATCCGCCCGACAGCTGGGTGACACGCACGGGCCTCCTGTGTGTGGTCCCGCTGGCTCCACACTAACCACCGCACGAGTCAGAACGATGGGGGAATGCCTCCGATTCCAAGTACTCGAAAGACAACCGATTGCCGGGGATCAGTTGCATTCGGCCATTTTTCACCAACGCGGTCACGACCAGTTTCACTCAAACTTGGAAAATGACCGGTTCCAAGCATCACGAAGTCTTTAACACCTTTAAATATTTCACGGAGCACAAAATTCGGTTACCTGCGACGGATCCGTTGAAATGGACAGGACCCACAGGAAGCCGTCCAAGTTTTGTTAACATAAAATTCACAGTGAAATTTAACATGTTGAGAGTCTCGTAAATTTTTTTCCAGAGTTATTGTTTATTGGTTTCCATTAATTCGAATGGTCGAGTTACAGATTGATCTATGTTGGCGTATGTCTGATACAGCCAGCCAACAGGAAGTAGCAGATGTTTGTAAGTGAAGTGCTGAGAGAAGCCTTGCTTCCCTCCTCAGGCAATTAACTTTAAACTATTCATTTAACTTTTAACAACTTATTTTTACTACATATGGCAAATCAATTTTAATAATAATTACATTTAAAAAACATATAAACCTAAAGTTGCATAAACGTTTCAATTTTTCAGCCTTATTGTATGGTTTCACCCCTAGCTGTGGAACTGGTTCCGGACATATTTCTGTTTTTCCTGTTTACCAATAATGTATCCATCGTATGCAACTGTTAACACTTGCCTGAACACACACATTGCATTTGTCAATTCGAATCAGTGTGTTAACTTGGTATTTCGAATTCACACACATCAGTCATGAGTATCAGTTAATACCTTAAGGGCGGCCTCATTTTGTGAGGAAAAACAAAAACCCACCCCAGGTGATTAAAATTCACTCCTGGAACTTAACAAACAGTTTCCACCATTGCATACGGCCCTGACTCAGAACAAAGTCAGAACAAAGGCCTTTGATGGCATGTGTTTTGGAAGTTCTCAGTAAATCAAACCCACTCCTGTGCACTTCACAATAAAACCCCCTACCTTTTGGCGTCTCCGCTCCATACACCGGCTTGCTCAGACCATCACTATTCTCAGCTGTCATCTTCAAAAAGTGCAAAACCCCGGGCTCTAAAATATAGACAGACACAAATGAATACGGTATGTATTTTCAATAGACAGAATAAAAACAGTGAGCTTCTTATGATCTATTTCTCTCATCAGCCTGGTCTTTCCGCTCCAAACTCCAATCCGACTGTCTTACCTGAGTTCCTATGGTGATATAAACAATATATATATATATATGGCTCAAGGACATAATTTCTTCTTTGAAGAAGACGAACAATTAAGAAAAGAAAAAGAGAAGTCTCGTACCCAGATCCTCCAGCACCTGGATGTGTTTGTCCTTGTCCACTCTGATGAAGCGCAGGGCCTTCATGGACTTTCCATAGCCGATGTTGTAGCGGTCGACTGGCCGCACGTCCAGCTCGCTCGGAGGATCCCACGTCACTATCAGGCCCTTCTCCACAGCCGTCAGTTTCACATTCCTCGGCCTCAGAGGGGGATGAGCTAAAACACACGCGGTTTTACCGGACGCTGGTCAGAAAACCTTTATTGGAGAATAAACGTAAAAATAACAGCTGTGGCCCACGCTCAGCCATTGGCTCTTCACCGCCCCCCCCTTTGCTGATTATAACGTCTAGCGTTTTAATGCCATTTATACAATGGCTCACATCGATGGAGATCTCTGGTTGGTATATGGGTGTGCATTAAAATCGTATAAACACATCGCTATGATGTGGTTTCAGCAGAAATAACTGCTGTTAAGTCAAGGGACATACAGACATGCAAAACAAGTGTAAATGGGCGTAAAAAACGTCCCAAAGGGTACAACTAATGATGGTTAAACCAATTCAGGGAAGTCTCTGGCTCGCCCAAATGCTGCTTGGAGCAAACGGTTTTCTCCAGCTAACGACGCTGTAACAGACACTGAATTACAAATACGCGTGTCTTTCTGTTACATTTAGTTGTTGTATGAGCATCCTGAATTTAGAACCGCAATAGTATTCCTAATTCCTCTTCGACCATTGAGCTTTGTGCCACCTTCTCCATACCTGAGCCCATATCTAAGATTACTTCACTACTACGTTACTTACTTTGAATAAGAATCGTCTTTACAAACCATTATGCGATTTACAAAAGGGTCCGTTATCTCTGAGATACTAAATACACTAAATACAGATAATGTGACACAGATAATATATCACTAATAGGAATGTTGCAAAACATTCATTTTAGGAGTTGCCATATTTGTAATAAGGAAAACTATTGCCTTAAATGTGTCAGTGAAAGTTGAGGAGAAAATTTTTGTCTTAGCAAGCTTAAACACTGCTATTAATGTAGAGGCCCTGTAAACTACAATTATTAACGCAATATTAAACTTACTGTATTTTCAAAATCATTCATTAGTTTGCATAACTAGATTAGTGAGCAAACACTAAATATTATCAGAGAGGAATTTCGGTACCTGTAATCTGAAAGCAGAACAGATGTCTATGTGGATATGTCTTGCTGGAAGCAAGCTATATTAAGTATACATCTGTAATTAAATCCAACCGTGAGCACCCTACTGCAGCCTGGCTTCATTTCTGAGAACATACTGTTTACAACATTTATAATACAATACAGGGGGAAGAAAACTGAAAAAGAATACACAACAGTTCTTAAGCACTTTTTTTTTTTTTAACCTGCAGCAGTAAAACCCCAGCTAACACCTCATCATTGGAAACCTTTAAAAACAAATGAATGGCTGGTAGCAAGCTTCAGATATGGATATTTTCAAAGTTATGATTCAGAACAGAAGCTAGCTTCGTCTGCGCTGAAACTGTGAAACTGGTTTACTCAAACGTGAACCAGCATAAATAGTGGTCCATGATTTAAAAAAAAGGGAAGGTTAAGCAAACATTATGAAATACAATTTGCTTCTGAATGGAGTAATCCACTCTGCCTCTCGTTTAGAAAGCAGACAAGGGCAATTGCATCCACATGTAGTAAACAGGGAATGTGACCCACTAAGGTTAGTTGCAAGGATACATTTCTAAATGTTGTTAAAAAAACATCAAATAGACATGCAAATAAAATTAAATAAAAATTCAAAAAAAAAAAAAAAAGGCTAAACTATGAGTGATTTTTCATTCTCCTTTAAGTTCGGACACGCACTGGCCTGCTACCCAGAGCCTGAGATAAGGGTTACAAAACAGAGCTAAAATAAACCTCTAAACACCCCTGGAAACCCAGGGTTTCGGCACTTTCAAAAAAACCAAAAAAAACAAATGTGCGAGGCAAAGCGCTTACTGTAGTTTGTGTTTGTTTTTTTATTTGACCATTAAAGTTGCCGTCAAATGGTCAATATCTTTTATTGCGGCATGGCAAATAATCAGCTTTTATAAGCTTCAGTAAAAACTTGTAAAATCCCTCGCAGCAATGTATTGCAAAGAAAGGATGGACGGCGATCCGAATTTCGTATTTTACTGAGTAATTCAAAAAGCTAAACCGTAGGTTTTCAGCCAGTGCAGTTTGTAATTGTAGTGCGAGTATAGACTGTGGCGTCTGTGACAGTGAGTTTGACATAATTTAGTACTGCTGGCTGGACTGTTCCTTTGCAAAACAAAATAAATGCCAATTTTTTTGACTTTGATCGTGTCTGTCCCACATTGTTTTTATTGGTATAGATGACAGTTATTGTTATGTATCTCTGAATACTGCTTGATGTGATTAATTAGTTTACACTTATTAAGAACATGCATCACAAAGACTGGCTTGTTCATTACAGTCCCATAGCAGATAACAATTTAAATTGTAGTGGGGGTGATGCAGTGTGAAGTAGTGTGATAAACAGTGTTCAGTGTGGGAAAGTGTGTGGAACAGCGGCCAGAGTGGAACAGTGTGTTAGTGTTGGGTATTGTGGAACAGGGGTCAGTGTTGGGTAGTGTGGAACAGGGGTCAGTGTGGAGCAGTAGTCAGTGTTGTGCAATGTGTGGAGAAGTGTGAGGAGCCGTGATCAGTGTGGAGTAGTGTGGAACAGGTGTCAGTGTTGGGTAGTGTGGAACAGGTGTCAGTGTTGGGTAGTGTGGAACAGGGGTCAGTGTGGAGCAGTAGTCAGTGTTGTGCAATG
>JAOYSI010032645.1:0-30556 GCA_025775065.1 Hiodon alosoides
ATATATAGTATGTTAATCATATCAAATAGGAATTTACAAAACAAACTGAGCTTTCATCAGATATGATCACAAACAATACTGACAAAAAGGGTGTATCTGTGTCTGTGTTTGCGTGTGAATCTTAAAAAGAAAGAAAAAGTTTGTTGGGAGGGAGGGGGGTATTCAGTACTTTTACAGACTTTTAGGCATATTTTTCTACTTATCCTGTCAGTCCGTTAAATTATGTATCAATGACTCAAAGGATATCCTAAATCGGCAAACAATAGAAGGTATAGACACATCACAGATATCTATCTGAAAAACTGTTAACAAAAATTATACAATACAAGATCAAGTCCCTCGAGTACATAAATACAATACATCCACAATTTATAGTCCTCTTATTATCTTGGTAATGTCATCTAGGAACCCATAACAAAGATGGAGAAAAAATGGAAAATGGATCAGGGTGCAATTTAAATGACTGAACAGTCAGCATGGAAGAGGAACTGCTCAAACTGTTCTGTCTTGCAGGTACTGTCTATGGGGCTTATTAATACACATCGGTGTGTCTGTGTTTGCCTACAGAAGGTTTCTGATCAGAGAACTTACCTGCAGTCCAATCGGGCCTGGTGGCCCAGGGAAGCCTCGAGAACCTTCATCGCCTTTCTGTCCAAACATCCCTTGTTGACCTCTAGGACCAGGCTCTCCATCAGCCCCCTGGATCATAAGAGGAATATATATTTTACCCAATATTCATCATCCCTATGGGAGGGCTTGGACAGAGATGAAATACACAGAACAGATTAAAAACCAGATAAAGTCAGGATGTGAATTGCCGCATTTGTCTTCCTTTGATGCACTGCACAGTGAATGAGATTTGATCCGATTGCAGTTTTGAGGGTTGTAGTCCGCCACTACTGCGTGACTAATGGAGTGAATATCTGTTAGGAGGAAAGAGGGAGAAGGGGAAGTGACGGCGATGATTGCATGGATACTCACGGCAGGTCCGGGAGCGCCGACAGGGCCCTGGAGACCAGCTGGGCCAGGTGGACCCTACAGAACATAGCACAGTCATGGTGAGGGAGGGCAATGATAAAGACAAGAGAAATTTGTACAAACAACGTGTTTCTCATAGTACACAGTTGCATCTCAAGTTCTGAGAAATCAGTAGTTTGCTTATGCAATGTTATTTAAGGAACCACCCACAATTTTTCAACAACATCATGGTTTCCTCATTATGACAAAAATATGAAAGGATACAAACGTACTTGTTCACCCTTGTCCGCTTTGCTTCCTTTTTGGCCAGGCTCACCAACTTCTCCCTTGAAAAGAAAACAGGACGAACGTATGCAGTCAGCCTTTAACGTGGAATTAAGGCCTTTTTTGGCGTTTCTGAAGTAAAAAAAAAAAAAAATGGCGACAAAAATCTAAGCGACAAAGTAATATATTTATATTTCAATTAACTATTTAATTTGGCAGGAACGATAAGCAAACTACTCCATATATATATAACCATACAGATATATTATCTCTGATACCTCATAATATGCTTCATAGTGGATTTGGTTTTAGAGCTATTGGTGTATTGGTGTTGACTGATCATGAATGTATTTTTGGATATCCCAGAGTGTGGTGGAAAATTATTTAAAAGCTTGACTTAACAAGCTTACTTTGTCTCCATCTTCTCCAGGTGGACCCTGTGGTCCAGCAGGACCAGGCAAACCGACTGGGCCTTGCACTCCATCGCGTCCAGCCGGCCCCTGTGGGCCTTTTTCACCCTGGGTAGGGGAAAAGAAATACACCACGTTTTACACTGAGAGGCAGTATAACATACGATACCAGCGGTAGAACATGGCTTTGACACTTATTTCGGCCTTGTTAGGCCATGAGACATACCCATTACTCTACTGCTACATTGGGCCACAAATAAATTAGATCAATTTGCCAACTCATACCAAACTAAAAGAAATAATTATATTTTTGCCTATTAGCATTTCAACAAATGTTCAATCCTCAAAATAGCACTCCTGGGACGGTGAGGGAATTGGAGATATGTGATTTTTAATTTGTTCCTCTTCTTGTAGTTCTTAATTAAATACAAAAAATAAACATTCATCAAAAAAAAAAAAAAAAAAAATTACATTTATGCCATGCTCCTGCTCCATATTTAAAACACAATGAGATGAAGGGCATACGTTTAGTTGTTCTGTGAGATATATCCATAATTAAATACTTGCTTTGTAGCTCCCCTACAACGACGTTCCACTCTTTAGTTTATATTTTCGGTTTATAATATTATATTTGGTACTCACAGGGGCTCCTTTCTCCCCGGCTGGACCTGGCGGCCCCTGGGGACCGGTGCGACCAGAGAGGCCGATGGGTCCCGCAGGGCCAGCAGCACCTCTCTCTCCAGGCGATCCCTATGAGAGAGAGAAGGGTTAGATATGTGAACATGTGTGATAGAGAGAGAATGAGAGAGAGAGATGTAACATGAAAAATGCGGTGATAATTTAGTAAAGGCGTAGAATAATAAATCTATGATGTGCTTACATCTGTAAAGGCCTATTTAGTTATTATTAATAGCATTTATTTCTGTTTGTTTTTGTTTTATTGTTCGTTCTACAGATAACTTTCCAAAAGATACCTGCAGTAAATGTTTACTTTATGCAGATTTGTTTAAAAGTAACCTTTAAAATATAAACTAGACTCACATGGAATATCTATCTCTTCTCAATAATAGTATGAATTAATCTTAAGCAGAGGGATTTGTATGCTCTGAAACAATCCGCTCTCTATGAGCATTGCACATGTATGGCCAGTAACGGGTTGCTCTTTTCATAGTATTGCCTCAATAAATACATTGTATTGAATGTAGATGAACAAAAGGTGCTCTTCAAAGACATGAAGCATTCAACGTTTTCTACACTTTTGCCTTGTTAACGCATCATTCACTTCGGTGCATTTATACACCCCTAACTGCCTGTACAGTTCGCAGGCAACAATGACTTGCCAGCCATCTGCGTTTCATGTAGTGGTGGCTGAAAAATGTCTTCCATTCCCACTTTATTTCTCAAAACCCTGCAAAATTTCCTCCTGAATTCATTTTATTGACCGCTTGAGCCATTGTTGGGCATATTGCTTTGAGTCATTTCACCTGTCACCATGCCAACAATCACCATTCAAACCCACCACTGCATTAGTCTGTAGTTCAATCTTCAATCAAAGGATGTCTGACAGTAAACAGGAATACAGGAAACATACACCAAAAAACACTAAGACTTACTGATTCATAAATGCAGCGTAGCCAATGTCACATTAGTGAGCTTATTTCTTATTATAATGCTATTTACATCTGAAGGTTTTTGCAGCCATATATTTACATGTGTAGCTGCAGTGAATAATAATAACAAGCTATAATATTGATTGGTTCAATCTGTAATAAAAGCAGTTTGTGTTCTTCAAAAGTCTCTAATGAGGCCCAGATTTCATAATGGATTTTTTAATAGCCAAAGACTGGAAGGAATTCTCACAATCAAGAGCTGGTCTGTAGTGTGATAAAATTTAAAATATTGCTATATAAAATGAAAAAGATAATAGCTCATTTTCAAGCAAACTTTTTAAGGGGAAAAAAACTGCATTAAGGCTTCCAGAAAGTTTTAATCAAGGGCGACCAATTGCTGAACTTTACCATTTCCACACTATACAAAGTCTAATTGTGAACATTGTCAGTTCTGATGCTGGTCTCTATTACCACCTAGCAAACCTTGTTTTCCCCATGTCTGTAATACCAAGGTCACCTTTGACCTGCTGTACAAGTGATCTCCAGCAACAATAAACCAGCCAGTCAACACTACTCCCGCCCGCTATGGCGGTGTCATTAACAGTGTGACACATGACTCAGGTGCTCCGAGCAGTGAATTAACACCAATACACTCTCACTGGAACATGGCGGACACTCAACTGCTGAGTGGAGAAGAACTGCAGACAGGAGCTAATGATCAAAACACCATCGCTGGCTTGTGTGGAAACTGAAAATGAATAATTCAGACTGCGGTATGACACAGAACCTCAAATGCGAAATGCCACCGGAAGTAAAGTGGTGTAGTTTTAAAGATGCTGGTTGCCAGTAACCAATAGAAACGTATATTGACTACGTTACCATTTACATAATGAAATTCTCCTGAATAAAATTTTATATTATAATAACCAGACCCATAGCATTTGCAATACATTACGCTGTCTCTCCAAAAAAAAGCAGAGTGTGCAGAAAAGAATTGCTATCAGTAAATAAATAAGAGTTAAAATTCCATAAAATGTGACTCTGTAGTTGTCAATTTTTATCTAAAATTGTGGCTACAGTAGGTTAAACGTCAAGAGATAATTATTACAACCCATATCACATATCTATCTTGAAGAAGTCAGCCACTGGAGGCGATTTCCCATAAAAGGTAGAAAACTGCCCTCTAGTGTTTACATTTGTCATTAAAGACTGCAGAAAAAACACTCAATTAAATGCATGCAATATTGCAACATTAACCAACATTCAAATTTAGAATAAAAATATCATATTGTATGATTGTGATATCTTCACCATGATCACACCACTGTGCCACTAACTGGGCCCTAACCTCAAAAAGGCAAATGGAAAGGTGAAAGCGGCTCTTATAATGCCAGTTGTAACCATGGGAATGGAGCACTTACGACTGGGCCAGGGGGACCCTGTGGACCCTCTCCTCCTTTCAAGCCAGCTGGACCCTGAAACAAAAGGTACGAGTTTAGATTGAGCAGCAACACAGTCTAATACAATACTGCCTTTATTTAGGTTGCCTTGCCGTTCTTTCATTAACTAGATGGCATCCATTATCATATGCTACGGAATTGCTTTGTGCATTTTTAACAGTGCTTTATAAAGTGTTGTGCTGGATAACTGGATAACTCCACACCTTATTTAGAAAAACAGAAATCAAAACTAAATCTGTTCAATAGTTACTTACTAACAACTCATTCCTTAACATACATATGAGAAAACCTTTAAAAAATGAAACCCAAAGTGAGACATATTGTTGACTGGGCCAATTACCTAGTTAAATCTAGTAAGGAACTCATAATATAATGTGAAAAAAGCACAATAAACTCTATTTGTGACATGCTTAAGATACCACAATAAGCCAGACAGATAAACTATTGGAGCTAGACAGCCTTTCATCTGTAAAATATAATTAGTCAGAGTCAGCCCCCTAACAACACTAATCTGCTATGTATGTATGAGCATGGAGAAATTTTATGCATAACTTGTGGCGACTGTCTGGGACATTTATGTTCTAGACCTGCATATTATCCCTCAGGCAGGTGCTTGTGAAAGATACTGTATCAAAGAAGCGTTAAAGTAAACTGTGGGTGAGCTGTGTGCCTTCTCTTCTAAGCAGTGTCTCCTTGCACAAGACAAGGCAAACAAGTCCCAGAATTTTCACAATGTTCACCGTATGCAGGCGGTTTTTACTGTGTGACTGTCAGGTGCCCTCCCCTGCTGATTACTAACGGACACCTTCAATTTTGACAGACAGATTCAATTTTCTCCAATGGGTTGGAAGACTGGAGTAATTATTTCAAAAGAAAGATGTCTTTTATAATGCTTGCTTATGAAGGGCAGTTCTTACCACGGCTCCAGGCAGACCTCTCTCACCGGGGAATCCCCTCAGACCTGGTGGGCCGTCTTTTCCGGAGGTCCCCTGAGGTCCTGGGTCTCCCTACGACGACAAAAAGATTGGATTGGCACCGCTGTTTAGAAGTACTGGTGTTGGTGCTACACTGGGACTATTATCCACTGAGGAGAGAAAATCGTCCCAGCAAAGATACCAACTACTCCATTAAAAAAAAAAAAAAAAAAATGCATAGCATGGGGAAATACTATGGTTACTGAACCATTAATCTACAACAGCCTTTATATGCAGTTCCGCCTATCTCTGGTTCATTTCCCCCGAGCTGAGCAGGCCTACAAGTCAAAAAGAAAACAGAGATGACGATCTGTAATGTCTCAAATTAAGTTGGCCAATGGTGTTCCAAGGCAGGCCAGGAATACCAATGAGAGGGGACAGCTGCTTGGAGACTAATCAGTGGCAGAAAGCAATGAGAGTTGATAATAGCATCCAAATTCGGCAGGGGAAATAAGCCTAATCACAGGGGGGCCGATGGGCAACAGGTGGTATCTGATCTCACTCCAAACCACTTTGGAGGAAAGAAACTGACATTGATATTTGTATTCCTGTTACAATGCAGGGAAAAAAAACTGTGCTGAAGACTACAACTCAGATCATCTCTAGGGAGGGCAGGGTGTGCAGGAGGTGCGCAGGAGGAAACAGGAACCTTACCTTTGCTCCTTCTTTCCCAGCAGCGCCAGGAAGCCCCTGCTCTCCTGGGGGACCAGGAGGCCCAGGGTGGCCTCTCTCTCCAATGGGACCAGTCTCTCCAGTTGGACCCTTTTGAGAATTCCAGAAAGTTTTAATTATTGTATTCAACATTAGGTTGTGACTCATAGTGGTACGATCATCACCTGCAATGGGTTAAATTGTTGGATATGAATGTCAAGTGGACAAACGTGACACAACAAAGCTCGGCAGTCAGTTGACAGTGATGTAGAACTGACACAATGCAGAGAAACCACCTAGACTGATGTAACTAATGTGACAATTTTCTCCCTCTCATTCAGTTGTCCCGTAAATTTACTAGTTAAAGTACGTAAGGATTACAGTTCATTGTTGATGACCTCCTCGCAAGGAAACATGCAATCAAATCAATGGTGACCTAAAAAGCAAGAGACCGGTGAGTGCACAAAGCTGCAGGGCGGTCCATGTACCTGTGGGCCTACGACTCCTCCTGGACCCGGTGGACCCGTCTTTCCTTGGAAGCCCTGAGAGGTGACAGAATTGCATTATCATCTTCAGATACATTTTTATTCACTCTGACTGCTTTGTCTCACGGCCAAATTTATGCTTAATATTTAACATCCGCTGATGAAAAATTAAGAACCCACTAAAACGGGCAAAAAAAAAAGTATAGAGAGTTAAGTAGTCGCTATGATAAAGAGTTGGTTTAGATTGGTCCAGGGATTGTGACACCTAAAAAGCTTGCTAAACTAAGTTTTCAAATAATATTTGCATGAATAATGACTGCATTCAAAATCAAGATGTTTAACAAATGTTTATAACTGACATACATTTAAATCACAGATTGTTTGTTGTCATTGTCTGGGGTTCATTTATAGCTTATTTAGTCATTTTGATCAAATTTTACTTTAAAGTTGACTTTTGCGCTTTAATATAACTAACAAAACTTGGGGCTAAAGGTGGCGGTGTAAATAAATGCAAGACTTCTAAATTACATACTTACCATCTTATCAACTAGTGATAATCTATCATTTGGCATGGATGCCAAACGTGATCCATTTTAAATCTTGGCTGCAATGTTACAATGGCAGAGCAAGTGGAATACGTCAGCAGCAAAACACATATAAAAGTGAACAGCGTCATTACTGAACACTGACAAGCACCAGAAAATCTTCTAATCTTTAAATAACAATACGATAAGAACGTAAAGACTGACAAGGAGCATCACCATCGTGTTTATTCTATAATAGAGCACCGTCACAGATTACAACAAAGAGGGACATATAGCAGTAGACTAGCAGACACATTTTCAGTTTTCACATTTTTATCTTGTCAGGTATTCTCGAATGCATTCACATCTTACGCCCACAAGGTGCAGATGAAAATGACCCATTGCTTTTCATTCCAGTTTCGATTTCAAATCACTTCCATCATCATGCTAGTTAGCAGCACCCCAAACATTTAAATGTATGTTTATTACGATACATTAATATTTAAACAAAACAACAACCACTAGATGGGATTGACGTTTCTAAAATTGAGGTTTTTTTTTTTTTACTTTTTAATACAGCTGACATACAACCCGTTGCTGTAAATCCACACAATGTTACAAGCAATCAGGAAATTGCACTTCTTAATTAAACAAATTGAGATTAAGTAATTTGTGCATTTATCAAAAGCAATTAGCGGGTTGTCAAAGACTTGACCTGGTCAAGAGAAGATAAAAATGCGGCTGAGAGAATAAAAAGCAGACTGGATGTGTTTAGCAAAACAAGATAACGACATACACATTCCCTGTTAAATTAATTGTGTCATTAACATTTCAGCAAACGTAAAATGGGTCAGCGCAGATGAATTTTTTTTTTTTTTTATGAATTATTATTATTATTAATGATGAAAAATGTAAAATCCTGAATTACATTTTTTTTTACAATGAGCTTTGGTCTTTGCAAAGCTGTAGTTGAACAGAATGGTATGAACAAGATAGTAAAATAATCTTTATGACGGTTTCGGCAGGACATGATCTCCGTGGCATAATACAGTCAGTAGGCTAAATCAAAAGCTCTAACTACTGTACAGCAAAAACTGATTTTAGGGCTTCCTTATGATGGGTTTGTGATGTAATTTAGTTGGGCTCATCATGAAGAATTAATGACTAAATATAGAGGAATGATATCATCGAAAGCTAACGGCCTCTCAAAATTAATTGTAATCAGTGTTGTGATAGGAAAATGTAGAATGATAACGAACACTATTAAACATGAATTTCTTTTAGGACTAGATTTTTTATACGTAAAAAATTTAAAATGTATGACATACATTTTCATTTAAACAACTATGAATATATTATACTACTAAATAGAGTCATTAGCTTCCACCTGAGCTAAACTGCGTACTGCTCAAAGCGTTCAGCTGATAAGCCCGTTTCCCAATGACTCTAAGGTATATTATATCTTATATCTGCCTGTCTTAGGACAGGGCTGTCAGCTCTATCTGGTTATATGAAGCAGATAAGCTTTGAGAAAGAGGCTGTGAGCTCCGGGTGACTTTAACTCTGTCAGTCATGTCAGTCGCTGAAATATGATCTCCCTTACGTAATAATCATCCGACTTCTGATCTAATCTCTTAAGATGCCCCCAGTCATAAAAAGCACCTGCCTTTAACACACATTCGTCTTAGGCGTTGCATTGCTGTGTCTCTGAAAGTGCTTCTCAGCCGGTCGGGTTTAAATAAATGGGCTGCTGATACTAGTGCGCCTCTCCGCAATAAACGAAACGTCTGATTGGATAAATATATCCTTCTACCAGGTCCAGTTCCATAAATCAGTCAACTCGTGCGCGATGGAGGGGACGTGCGCCATTACAAGCAAGCTGTCCGACACCTGCCTCTCTGGTACCATAAAAATGTTTACTGACTCTGAGAGACTAATCCGTCCAGGTGCCAAAACTTAGACGACTGTGTTTTAATACAGAGCAGCGGTGAGGCTGTGGTCTATCTTTTCGCACCTGGCAGGAAGAGTCTACCTGAGCCAGCTGCCCAGGTGTGGCCAGGTGTGTTACAGCTCAGAGGTACATCCTGGTAATGAACACTTACGGTCTCTCCCCGCTGTCCTGGGTGACCAGGCAACCCATCCTTTCCAGGTGGTCCCTAAAACCATGATGAGAGAATGACAGACCATTAATCACTCTAACTTTTATTGGGTCAAATTAAATGTAAGCCTCATTAGCCCACTAATCAATAATTATTAAACTACAATACGTAACAGATATTTACTTGGTTTCACTTTTGGGAAGCACCAGTTCTGGTCTGAGAAACCCACTACAAATTCTTGAATTCATATTAGTGGTTATTTCAAAAATGTGATCCTATCTCCATCTTTGGCTACTTATTTAACTATACAAGTGTCTCTATTTTTCTGCCTTTTTGCATGCACAACACAATTCCAAGCTTATTCTATCCTGGCTAGCAGGCCTTTTTGAATGCACAGCACAATTCCAAGCTTATTCTATCCTATCTAGCAGGCCTTTTTGTATGCACAGCACAATTACAAGCTTATTCTATCCTGTCTAGCAGGCCTTTATGCATCCACAGCACAATTCCAAGCTTAATCTATCCTGTCTAGCAGACCTTTTTGCATGCACAGCACAATTCCAAGCTTGTTCTTACCTGTCTAGCAGGCCGTTTTGCATGCACAGCACAATTCCAAGCTTATTCTATCCTGTCTAGCAGGCCTTTTTGCATGCACAGCACAATTCCAAGCTTATTCTATCCTGTCTAGCAGGCCTTTTTGCATGCACAGAACAATTCCAAGCTTATTCTATCCTGTCTAGCAGGCCTTTATGCATGCACAGCACAATTCCAAGCTTATTCTATCCTGTCTAGCAGGCCTTTTTGAATGCACAGCACAATTCCAAGCTTATTCTATCCTATCTAGCAGGCATTTTTGCATGCACAGCACAATTCCAAGCTTATTCTATCCTGTCTAGCAGGCCTTTATGCATGCACAGCACAATTCCAAGCTTATTCTATCCTATCTAGCAGGCCTTTTTGCATTCACAGCACAATTCCAAGCTTATTCTATCCTGTCTAGCAGGCCTTTTTAAATGCATTGGACAGCATGTTTGCTCGATATCCTACAGTGTGGCTTTTTGCACGCACAACATATCAGCCAAATATCTCCAGCCGAAGCAAACATTTTGTGTATCAGCAAAGGCAAAGACACTTACAGGGGGGCCCTTTGGTCCTGGGAAACCCACGGGGCCTTGGGGTCCTTGAGGTCCCTGAAATCAAGGGGACAGCGGTGAGACAAACAGCAGCAGGATAAAACCTTTGAGGTGGCCCGTACCGAGGAAAAGCAACCCTGTCTGGCCAATTCCATGGCATGCTAAAACACGCTGCTCTCATCAGTCATGCTGAAGGCAAACAATTGCTTTGAGTCAGAGAGGTCTACTTTGAGAGAAGAAAATATTTTTGGCATAATTTTCAACTGCTAAAGATCAATGAAAATATGGATTATCCAATATGGATATGGATTCTGTAATGTGAGAATCTTATTCAAGGACAAGCTTCAGAATCATTGCATTAAAATTGAGATACATTAAACAAAATACTCCTAACATAATCATTGAATTACCATAAAGTATACAAGTTGGACACAGTATACATATATAGTACTGTGTCTGAGACACCCTAGCTTTTTTAAATAAATGTAGTCTTTGATACTTATCTTCCGCATTAGTGTGCCAGTAGAAAAAAGAAATTTTTAGATTTCCAAATATTCTTTTTCCAAAAGAAGAACAAAGAGTTCTGCACAGATGGCATGGCCTCCACAGAGCCCTGATCTCAACATAATTGAGGCTGTCTGGGATTACTTGGCCAAAGTCTGTAGAAGAACTGTGTAAAGTTCTCCTACGTACACCCACTGAACAGGCTGCAATCAGAGTAGATTTTTATAGCCAAAATGTTTGCCACTGGCTATGGCCTTAAAATAAAACATGGCTGGTTGAAGTATAAAATATTCTGTTTTGCCTCAACACAGAGCACATTTCCTTCATTAAATGGAAAATAGCCTGCAAAAAATTATGCCCTTCTGCCATATTTACAAGTATTTAATTTAATTAATAATAATAAAATTATTTGAGAATTTAAGCCCTGCATGGGTCCATTCTATTCTGTAACAACACAATGTGTACCCTAGACTATAACATGTAGTAACATTCAATTAACATAATTAAATAGTTACGGACAAAGCCATTTGAGAATGATTACTATCTCATCAGGTTTCCATGATATAGTGAATTCAACAAATATACAAATATGTGCATGGTAATCTTCTACATTTTATGAAAGTTATGTTCAACAGATTAGTAATAATCATGATCAAAGCTAATTAGAACTAAGCCCTAAGTGAGAATTGACTTTATGTATTAAACTTTAAATAACTAATTCAAATCTATTTTAAAAACATTAATCACACAAACCTCTGAAATCTATTGGGTCTTATGCAACGCATGAATAAATTAGTTTTATCTACGCCTCTGGTTAACGGAAATTAGATGCCCCTGGGAGAGATTTGGAAGGCAATACAATGCAATCTGACCAAAAATATTAAACAAAAAAGTCAAACTAAATAATTACGAGCATATGCGGACTAAGGAGTTCAAAAGCAAAGATCGCGGGGACAAAAAAAACAAAAACAATTGATGTTGGCCTCACATGAGCACAGAGCCCAGATTGTTTTCTAACTCCTCTTCCATTGAACTCCAAAAAATCAAATCATAAATGTATAATGGGTTCCAGACGTAAACAACCAGCTGGGTTGTTGTTTTCTTTTTAGCCCTGAGGAAGTATCAAGTCAAAGCCATCCCAACCACTGGGTCAGATGCTTATATGCTTGGCAGTAGGGAAAATACAGATGGAAGGGTTAACCAACTTCACAGACATGGAATCAGTGTGATGTTATGCCGTGTTGCATTATGCATTGTCTCTATGCGCTCTACGGGGACTTACTCTTTCACCAGGCGGGCCAGGAGGACCATCGTTGCCCGCAGTACCCTGGACAAAGACACAACAGCAGAGGGAAGTTTGCTTCTTCGCACAACAACGACGAATTGTACAATGAAAGCATGCGAAACAGTGTGCAAAGACAACAGGGCAATGGAACAGGTCGATCATTACCTTAGGGCCTGGCTTTCCAGTCGGACCTCTGGCACCCCGGGCACCACGTGGACCCTGGCATGACAAGAAGGCAAAAAAAAAGCTCAGTGTCCATCATGCAACCATCATGAGAAAGGAATTAACAACCAGGAAATTAGTTAAGTAATATTGGAATTAGGGATAAGGAAAAAAGTACAAAAACATCTTAAGTACCGTTGGACCTCGTTGCCCCCTTGGACCGGGTTTGCCCGCCACGCCCTGTCAAAAAAGAGAGAACAAATGTTTAAAAAGAGGCAGTCAAAAGAAAGGAACTTCAGGTAATATAGAAGTTACAAACGGATACGCATCTAACAATACCATGATAAACATTTCATGCCTTTAGAGAAATATGGTTTGAAGTGGTTGAGCATTCGCACATAATAATTGATAAGCAATATAACAATCAAAATATCTTGCATTTAAGGAGCTTGACGACAAGGCCTACAAACAGAAGCAAAGTGGATACGCTCTGCTGCTTGTCAGTTCTAAATTATATTTCCTTCGGCGTCCTGCGCTCAGGCAGGCATCTGGAAGCAAGCTCAGTCCCGCCCCCTGGGGGATCCTGGGATAATGGGCAAGTGGCCAAGGCTGTGACCTTTTGCATATTACTTTAGAGAGCCTGGGAGTAGACGCACTCTGTGCACACAGTTCAGAAAGGGTTTTCCTCCCATCCGCACTTGATCGACGAAGGGAGACAGACGTGTTTGACATTTAAACCAAACCTCAGAGGAGTGCAAGAGGGCATTGTGTTTGGCATTTCCACATGAATTGTATATGATACGAAACAGCAAAATATATTGTCATCAGAGTGAGTAATAGCTGAGTCAAGCTTGTTTAAGAAACCTATTCAAGTACACTTG
Source organism: Hiodon alosoides (assembly GCA_025775065.1). Taxonomy (NCBI): domain Eukaryota; kingdom Metazoa; phylum Chordata; class Actinopteri; order Hiodontiformes; family Hiodontidae; genus Hiodon; species Hiodon alosoides. The sequence goes on from JAOYSI010032645.1 coordinate 13,421, forward strand.
TTCGAATAACGCACACTAAACTCAAGTTGTGTCTGAATTACATTTTTTGAATTGCACTTTAATATGAATGAAATGTGCCGTTTAATTATCCTGAAGTTGTATTAGTCTGGCCAAGTGAGGAAATGCTCTTCAATATTTAAAGAGGTTTTAAATACAGCACAATTCGGGTCTTCTTTAAAATGAATACTTGCCGGTTGTGCGCAGCATTCCAAATACTTAATTCATTATACAATATTAAAAAGGTCCAGTTATTTGTTTTCTATATTAATTAAGTCTCCTGGACTTCATTTAGGAACTAAAGGGACATCATTGTAGAGCACAAGTTTCTATATTTAATCATAAAATAAACGTATTTGTCTTTTAACATCCATTTATCATACAAATGATTGTACAATAAACAATTAATTTTACCCTGGCTCCTTTCTCCCCATTTGCTCCTGGGAATCCAGGGAAACCAGTCGAACCCTATGAAAGAGGAAAGGTTTTATGGAAGAAAGATGGGTTAGACCAGTGGTGTTCACAATAAGAGGAATGGAATTCAGTCGTAGATCGTAAAAGTTTTTTGGAGGATCATGAGGCAATTGAGATCCCAAGCAGACAGAAGATGTTCACATAGATACAATATAAAAATGCATAACATACAACATAAATATAACCTTTTAACCAGTAGTAGGCACTATACCTAATATTTGTACTTCATCCTCAATTTAGGTTTGCCAATAAGTTTGTGTTGATGTTATCAATGGATCATTTTGACAACGTAATAGTTCCCATTAGAGAGAAAGATGAAATGGCAAATAAAAATAAATATTTTTTAAAATGTCTAAACTAGTCCCATTCGTTAACAAAGCGGGACATAAAGTTCTATGAAAAAAAAAGTTTTTATGACTATTCTTACTGACAGAAAAGCGCTTATTGCATTGATTTGTCAAATCGCTTAATGAAAAAAAAACTTTAATTAATATTGATGAGAATCAAATCCACTAGCATCATTATTAATCATCCATGTTCATTTTACAAGGGCAGAAATAATACATTTGTAAACTAAATTTCTGATGCCTGTGCAGGTCCAATAAAACATTCCAGAAAATATAGAAAGGTTTGCTTATTTGTATATTGCAAAACCATACAAAATTATTATAAATTTATGAAAATAATTTACTAAGCACCTTGTTTTGATATTAGACAGGGAGCAACAAACAGGAAACTATCCTAAGATAATTGGAAATGCAAATACTGCCTTCTTGAGAAAATCAATCAAAATACTCACACACATGTTCAAAGCTTGTGTCATGATAAACATTAAACCTAATTAATACGATGTTGTATGTATAATGTATCATGTTTAATGGTACCTTGTTTACATTGAGAAACCCTGTCCAGTATTTGGGCTGTCTAAGTGCAGACCACTCAGACTTTTGGGACTGAGGCCCATCATTTATTCTTCACATAATCTAAAAAAGCTTTGAAGATATTGTAGATTAAGTCCGTTCCAACCAGCTGAGAAGCACCCTCAAGGATGTCCCACACAGTGAGTTTCTCTCAACATGATGGCCTGGATTAATTATTAAAGCAACATTGTTTTCAAAAATCAATTGCATTTACCACATAGTGTACTCACAAATAAAAGTTATGTTCCACTTTATCCATTCATACAGCTGGATATTTGTTGAAGAAATTCAGGTTATGAATTTTGCACAGGGGGGACAATGACACCTGCTTCTCTCTGAATAGTAAATTGTTTTGTTTGCATTGCTCTTAAAAACTTGCACTCAATGTGGCCTTGATGAGTTGACATACCTTTGGACCTTGTCTTCCTGGGTATCCAGGCAATCCTGGGACACCAAGTTTTCCCTGCATGAAGGAAAACGTCACTCACCACCACAAAGTTTTCTATTTTAACTGAATATTAATAATGAATTATTAAAATACATTTTCTATAGATACATTGTCCTTATGTTTTGTTTAGGTGCAACCCAATTAAAACTATCCGCTTTCCTTAAAAAACGCACCTTCTCTCCAGCAACACCTAAGGGTCCTGACTCTCCGTTGGGGCCCGCTCGACCCTTCGGGCCTTCAGGCCCATCTTCACCTCGTGGTCCAATCACACCAATTTCACCCTGTATGAGCCCAGTCGATAAAGTCAAGGGGTGGGGACTCCACATCAATAGCTGATATAAAACTATTAGAGTTTTAAACATTTTCTCAATGCATATTTATGGAGTACATCCAGGACAAATTCTTACCCTGTCGCCTTTGAGACCCATGTCACCCTTAAAACCAGGGAAACCGTCCTCGCCCTGAAATTATGATGGAGCCGGTGAACATTTCATTTGTTGAAGATTGTAAAGCAAAATAAATCCAAGCAAACATCCATTCCATATATAATACGGCCAAATCACACATTAAGAGGATGCTATGTCAAAGCCAGGATCACACTCAACGGTATGTTGATCACCTACAATTCACGGGCATAAAACCGAAAGGGGAACAAAGTTAAATATTGGCAAGGAAATATGAGGACTCTGAGAATACTTAAGGGAAAGAATACTTAAAGGTGGACCCAAAATGGACTCAAAATGCCCAGTAATATCCTACTTGCTTTAAATAACAAAAAACAAACATCTTTACCTTCTCCCCCTTTCCACCCTTCAGTCCACGTACACCATCAGCACCCTGTGTGAAAGAGAGCATAGGGTTATCTATGAAACATTATAATCCCAGAAAACAGCCATCTGAACTATATGATATGACTTATTTTACCTTCACACCGCGGGGGCCTGGATAGCCAATGGGCCCCTGAGGACCAGATTGTCCCTGAAAAACAAGACATTATTGAGTGACTCATTTATTTTCTTTTACATTTTTCAGCAATGTTCTTGACCCAAATTAAGAGTGAAGGCTGTCTTAGCAGCAAAGAGAGAATTAACTCCATATCAACGCCCATGATTTTGGAATGAGATGTTTGACGAGCAGGTGTCCACATACTTTTGACCATGTACTATACCTTTCACTTAGAAATAGCAATTTCAACACTTGGTACTTAATTTGCTCTTGTGTGTAGTAAATATACAACAATTTAAAATGTCTTTGAAAAGAAGTTAATATACTTACTAAGGCTCCTTTTTCTCCAGGAGGGCCCTCTTTTCCTGGATGGCCCTGTGAATATTATGGTTTAGTTTGAAACAAGATAGGACATTTCTTGAGTATGACTTTTATAAATAGCATGCAATATATTGCAATACATTTATATATATCATGTATTGCATTATATATTTTAGAAAAAAAATCGTAGCCTATATTGGGTGTGCCTCTTACCTTACCCACTTGTCTACCAAAATATGTAAATATATAGGTATAAGTTGAGGTAAACCTTTTTTCATGAAAACATCTTTGACTTGCCTTCAGTTAAAAGTGAGGACCTCTATTACATTATTCAGGCCATTTCTCATTTTAACTTTCAACCTGCTACTGTGCCAGTGCTGACCAATCAGGATAGAGGTTTAGCCATAGCTTAAATTCTCGTAAAGTCTACCAGACTTCAATTCCAGATACAAGCTGTATCATGTGGTTTTCACTTTTTTTTCTTCCCTCACTTTGCTCCTTAGATCAGTTGCTAACATTAAATGTCGCAGAGAACCAGTGGTTGAAAAGGTTAACATTAGCCAACGTTACCACTGAAAATGCTAGTTAGTATAAATTATAAGCTAGTTTGCTACTGTTAAGATTGTTACTTTATTTTTTAAATATATGTAAAACAAAGCCTTAACATTAGCCAAACAGTGGTGGTTGAAAAAAGGAACACTACCGCTTATTTTTTATTATTATTTGAATTAAATGTTTTAGAAAAGCTAATATTTTAGTAAACTACTCTACCATGGAAACTTGTTGTCGGAAAGTATAGGATGAACAGAGAATACAGAACTAAGTCAGAGAGACTCACAGGAGGTCCATCTGAGCCTGGAAGGCCAGCCAGTCCTGATCTGCCCTGTGGTCCCTGAATACAAAAAAAAGAAGAAAAAAAAGAGACAAAACGAAACAGGTTAAATGTTGGCTGTTCTCAGGAATAGCCAAGGCCTGAACTACTTTACACAGTGTTTTTCAAAAGTTTGCCTGTGCGCAGGCTTTTGTTCCAACCGAGCACTTGAGCTCTTGAATCAAGTAATTATTGCCCTGATAGAACTAATTTAGTCTTTTCCCCCAGTATTAATGGTGATAGCAATTTAAAGTGACATTTAAAACTTCTGGGATTACGATACTCCCGAACAAGGCTTGGAACCTGTAGTTTACATAAAGAAATTTAGGGGATTTAGGCTAGGTTTAGGATTTAGGCCAATTAAAAACATTGGCAAACCGCTAACCTTCACAATCTTTTATAGCGTATGCTTTCATTAATGGAACTGAACTGAAGGGTGTTACTCTGGCACTTCCTGAGGGCGTGTCTGAACAGACACCCAGTGCAGCAAGCCCCCAGGGGTTTCTTGTCTCTCAGGCATGAGCATGTGTGCATGCCACACGGCGATACTATTGGTTCACTCACAAAATTAAACTCCTATTTATTAATGAAAAATAATACGGATGGTTTAAGATAATGAAAAACAACAACTTACTTTTTCCCCAGGGGGTCCAATGGGGCCTTGTGGGCCAGGAAGACCCTGAATGAGGGGGGGAAAAAAAAAAAAACAGATAGATTCATCCCTTATTGCAACATGCCAGTGTACTTTTGCGCAGGAATGAGTAAAAGATGTGAACTGATATATTAAGTAATAAAGTGATGATTGTATTGTTCGCCTATGGGCCTGCAACTCAGTGCACCGGTGAGCAGACGGAAACCTGATCCGGCTTACAGATCCCACAGGTGTGGCATTCTCTAATGGAATTCCATCTGCATGAATGAGATGCTTTCAGCAACTGAAAGTCAATGTTTTCCAGGACATTTTTCCTCAGTGCCCTGAACAGCTCAAGACACGCAATGGGAAGAATTCAGCTAATTCAGACAACGGACAGCAGACCGTCCCGGTTTTACCAATGCTCCCAGATGCTATAAGGGTAAAACTGGAAGGAGGAAAGAGGACAAAAAACGCAACCCATGGCACTCTCTTTCTCATACTCACTTGAGTGCCGGAAACACCCTGCTGGCCGGGAGGCCCAGGCTCTCCTTGGGGTCCCTAGAAGTATAAAGATTTTGATTTAGAGAGGGATTTTTGTTTGATGAACACTATTGTGAAATGTTTTGTATTGTCATTGTATGAGTTTTAGGGTCATTTCCTGCTGAAGAGACATGTGGTGTGTAAGAGGTTTCTACATTTGTGTAGTCCATGCTACTAAAACAGGGATATAAGAAATCTAAAGCAATCTGAATAAATTATGCTCGCTGAAGAAAAACAAATTTATTTTTAATATGATTTTGACTAATGCTTATGAACTAAATACATATATAGCACTTTTTCATCTCATTTGAAGAAGAGCTCTAGCATGAAATTGACCTGTTAATGATTTTTATGCCACTATCCTTGTGAATAATAATACTGATGCAATTTTTCATACACACACACACACACACACACACACACGGTACTCTGCAGAAGTCTTATGCTTTCAAATATAGTGAAAAAATTAAAAAAATTAAAAACAAACACTATTAATTGCAGAAACCAGAAAAAAAAACACTGAACATAAATAAATAAATAAATAAAATCATTATTTGGCGTGACCACAATCTACCTGCCAATTTTGTTATAAAACTGAAAAACAGAAAATACAGGTTTTTAAGGCTGTAAAAATTATATAGCCTTTAAAACTGTATTTTCTGTTGTTCAGTTTTATGACAAAATCGGCAGGTAGATTGTTGTATGTGTGTATATGTGTAAATATATGTCACTTCTGCTTATAGCTTTCTCTGTGATTTGCCAAAGAAAACAGAATATAACTCTGCAATTTGACCTACTTGGCACATACCCACATGGAAATACCACCATGTTCCATCAGTGTGGTTTTTCTTATTTATGTTATGCTGTGTAATGTTTTTCCTTAATAAGCAATACCTTCTATTTCAATTAAATATGCAAAATGGTTTCGAACAACACATTACAAATATGAATACATTTGTACACTGACATATGGTTTTAGGTTTACCGATTGAATAGTTAATTTCTACATTTGTGAACAAAATGGCCATTAATATAGCCATTAAGGCTGTTTCCACCACGTTCAGTTTGGACTATACCATTTAGAATTCTCACAGCGCAATGTGAATCGTGATTTGCAAACTGACCAACAATTTTGCGGTGTGATCTGGCCATATGAGTGAGAGTTTTGGATCTTACTAAATTAGCCATTTAATTTGGGTTCACTTCTGTCTCCAGCAGCAAGGGGTTATTGTGATTTCATTGCTGTGTATGTACCACATGCCCTGCCACAAGGATGATGTCACTACACTACAGCCCACAAGCGTATCCAAAGAGCTACCTTTACGTAAGTATGTGTCAGTAGCGCTGCAATGTGTGAAACCACAAAAAGTTTAATCAAGGTGGCACATATAAAACGTGCAACTGCAAACCATACCAAACCGGTGGTATTTTAGCTGAACTTGAATTGATATGTGTGCCCATTTTCCTGAGAAAAGTCTGCCCCTACCATGTTGCCTTTCGGACCAGGAGGACCATCCACACCAGCAACACCCTGAGGAAGTCAAACAGATCTGACATGTACTTGTCCATATCTGGCAAATTAAATCATTCAACTATTTAAAAAATTTAAATTATTCCCAAAAGACCCCAAAATAAAATCTGAAATGCACATACTGGCTGCCCCGTAGGACCCGGAGGGCCTCTAGGACCAAGTAATCCTCTTGGACCCTGGGTAAATACGAAGGAATATTATCAAAATATCACAAATAGGTGAACATTAAACTTTGCATCAAATTAAATCGCATCAAATGCTGCCGTTGTGATTCAATTCTCAGTAATTAACCAACTATCACAGACTAAACGGAAATTTTGCCCTCTAGTGGTCCCTTAAGTTCAGTAAATTATTCAGTACTTATTTTACTGGACGTGGAAATATAGAAGATATGTTATATTTATTTCTTTGCAAATTGAAGTTTGCAATGTTATAAATAAAGATGAAGGCAAAATGAATCAGTTTTGAAATAATGATACCAACAGGACAGGTCTTTTCAGCTCCAAGAAACTTGTAAAAAATAAAAATGTTTGTCTAGACAAGATGTAGAGAATTCTTACACTTTCTCCAGCAAGACCCCTTGGTCCAATCTCTCCATCTTCTCCCTGCAGACATTGATTCAGAACAGGAAATTCAGGGTTTTGTAGATGTCTAGGACGTAAATTAGAAAGACGAGAACTGTGTTCTCACCCTTTGTCCGTCCTCCCCTGGAGCTCCAGGTGGCCCAGCCACGCCTAATTCACCCTGCCAATCAGAGGGAGACAGGCGAGGAGTGTAAGAGAGACAGGTATGTTCTTTCAGGTTTCTTCCGTGTCTAACAGACAGGCAAACATAGGTCTAATGTGTTTGTTTCAGCTAATAATAACTGTTTGTAGTCCCATGCTGTCAGCTGGTCCGCTCCTGTAATTACCCAAGCCAGGATCAGGGACCCAGAGCAATAACTGTCCTTGTCCACCTCTGTGCAAATCAAACATCTAACTTTGCTTCTGAAGTCAGTTCAGTTTATATTTTCAAAGGCAGTTAACCAGAATAAAAAAAATATATATCAAACTGAAGAGAATCTGTTGAATTGCATGAAGCTAAAACTGAAATTTTAAAACTGCAACAAAAGTAAGTTAGATGATTTACATTAAAATAATTACTAATTAAACAATTACTGTTTGTTTTCCAACAATTTAAATGTACAAAAATGTATCCGTATCCCCCTGAAGTAATGTACATTATTGCAGAATATATATATATATAGCTCTATTTTTCCCACAACGCAAGCGGTAGCACACGAAGATGCAGGTGGATTTGCAATTTTTTTCTGATGCAGGTGTATTATTTAGTGCTAGTGCCAAGTACAGTCATTTGAAGCATTTCGGTGAGGCGTGAGTGCGCATTGTTAAAAAAAAATTTAAACCAGTGCAGTGCTATTTTGGCCTCAGTGAGTCTATGAATAGAGCCTGCATCTCTGCTGATTGAGTGCAAACACAGGCGTAAAAGAGCTATTTTTATTCAGGCTGTCAAACTCCAACACACTAAAAAAAATTCAGAACACGTTACTGCACACTTTTCCAAAGATAGCATTACACAGCTGGTATATGCTGGTATACTGGTGGAAATAGGCAAAACCTCAATGGGATTGGGTCCTTTTCACTATTAACTGCCCATAACCCAACCCAACAGGAAACGGCTATGTTTAATGTAGTTATAAGCAATCGAGCTAGTATGGCATTGTTCCTTGTATAAATAGCCATGATCTTTCCAGGAGGTCTTGTATTTAACATAATTTGAAAGTGTTAGTTATTAAATATCTAAAAACTGTCATGGATAAGTGGTTTTCAAATAAGAGACAGATAATTTAGCGATTCTGTCAGAGTGATAAGTCGGACCTAAGTGGCTTCAGGGACGTTGGTGGAGTTTAAAACATACGGCATTCCTATAAAATTAACAATTTTGAAATGAATAATGAAATAAGCAAAAGGTATAGGGAGGACACAGCAAAGCTAACAGGACCCAAGTATTTGTATGTGCCCAATGTTTTGATAGAGAAGTTAATTAGTATTTCAGAAAGCTAAATAATTATAGAAAAGTGTTCTGTTAAACGGTTTCCGGGTTTCTGTCATTGTTAAGATCAGAAGGACTCGCGAGTGGCTCAGTCGGTAAAGGTGCTCCCCCAAGTGCCATATGAGCTGGAGTTCTCTGGTTTAAATCCAGCTCATGACATTAGTCGGATGGGACTGGAAGAGCACAGCTGCATCGCACAATTGGCAGAGGGCCTTGGCTAGGGAGGGCAAATCAGCAGGGTTTCCCTCAGCTTGTCGCTAACTAGCGTCTCCAATTGGCTTCCCAGGCGCCTCCTAGCAGTATCAAGAGGGATGTGACTCTTTTTATCAAAAAAGCGACGGGTAGCTGGAAAATGGCAAGGATTGGAGGAGACTAGCCCTTTGTTCATCTTTGTGTGTTGGCAGAAGTTGTAGCAAATTTGGCTATTACAAATTGGGGGAAAAGGCTATTAAAAATAATTAGTTTGCCCAAATTTAGAAAGAAAGCAATCAGATCACATTTGGGCTGGACCAAATCGGACCCCTATCGTAGGTGCCACATTGAAATTTGCTACCTTTATTGCAATTTCTTTATCTAAGTAACAAATCTTACTTTTCTATGTTCGCATTTGGGGCGGGCAGAGGTTTCGCTGGTTTTAAAAGCAAACGTTGGAGGGCACAAGGCATCCGCTGCCAATTGCAGCTTGCACTCTTGACTATTAAACAGGACCAGGAAACAAGAAATGTCTGCCCATAAATATTCACTACAATACTAAAGCTGGCACGTGTATAAAAAGATCATTGTACAAAATACTAATAATTTGTAGTCACATTTCTCTTGTTGGCATACATGTGTTTCTGTTTTCTTGAGTTTCTGGAGTTGTGTTTGGTTTGGTTTGTTGTTCAGTTCATTGTATACAAAATGTAAGTACACAAATAAAACACACACAGCCTTACAAGCCAGAGACAAAACATACTACTACCAATAATAATTGCAATAACTGATATATACGCAAAAGGGCTTCAGCTTACCTCATGTAATTATTTTTTTGCGAGACAACACCCTCCAGTTTGTTTGTTTGTTTGTTCAAGATATAAAGCAATACGACACTCGAGGTTGTGTGTTATTTTGATTTTTGGCACTGCAGTGATTGGCACACACACCCTCTTAGGTCTTACTGCTTTATTTCAAACCGACTGTTAGCCCTTTTAAAGCGGTCACAACTTTCAGACGTTTAACTTTCATATTTTTCTGATTATTCCAGATTGTTTACATTCACTAAAATGGAGTTTGGTAGCGGAGGACCGTGCCTTTAAAAACTTTAATAGCTGACGGTAACGGCAAAGTCACAGATGGGATCATGGGATGTGGCAAGTAAAACTCTAAACATATTTTAATACAAAGGTAACAAAGAGAAAAATGAATGAATGACATGCTGTTTCATAGCTCTCTGAGAGCAGGTAGGTAAAATAATTTGCATGCATTTTATTTGTTTAGTTTTTCTTAAGTTCATGTTAAATCCGCAATGACCCTTTGACTACTTTGAAGTTGACAATAAAATAAGAGGCTTACAATGCGGGTAACTGTTCGAAATCTTCAGATTTGGTTGGGCGATAACTCTCCCGTACTCCAACCACACGCGATAGGCCTTTTTAGAAAACGGCTTGATTTGGTCCCACATTATTTATTGTTATTATGATATTATTATTATTATTATTATTTGTGCTGTGCTCTTCGCATCAACTGCGACATGATATCTTAATGTGCATTGTGATGGTAGGTAGTAACTGTCTGTTGTAAAATCAGATTCGGGGCAGGAGAAGGCCACTCACTGTCATTGGAACTATCCCATGTGAGGACCTTTCAAAACAGCTATAAGGATTTAAGTTTGTATGAATTATTAGATTTTTGGTATCACATATAATCATGGCTGACATTTTAACCCCAAAACATTCCCATGTTTTCACATTTTGCATTATTATCCCCTGGGATGCACCCGTTTTAACAATTGAACTGCTGAGTGATGCATTCTTGTGTTGCATTCAATTCACTACCCTCACCGTTCTGATGTATAACTTACCCTGTTGCCCTTCTCACCGGGAAGTCCTGGCAGTCCATCAAAGCCTCTGTCACCCTGCAAGGGACACAACCACAGTGACTGCATATCCTTCACTACCACTAGGTGGTAGTGGTTAAGGTCCTGGACTCACAAGCAGTAAACTGCAGATTCAATCCTGAGAAATAGTACTGCAGTTTTCCCCTCATCGGTAAGGTACTTTCTTTTCTTTAGAAAATATCTGACTCTATGAATTTACAGGGAGTGCAGAATTGTAAGATACATATAAGTTACATGCAAGTTTCTCTGGATATAAGTAGCAGCTAAGAAACTATGTAGTGTAGGCTACATGCGGACAGTCGTGTAGAAAAAAATAATGTTTCGAATAAACATGTATCCAAGAAAAAGTAAAAAATAATAATTAATAAACCCTATAAACCCTATAAGGCCCTACTTATATTTTTTATTATTGTAAAATAGTCTTGTTTTTTTTGGGTTTACATTAGTATGAGAAAGGGTGTATTTTATTCTCTCTTTTCAGCTCAATTATAATGATGAAAAAAATGAATTCCCTGTTTCCCATTTTTCTCTAGGACTTAAGTCTGCATCAGACCACAGTGATTTACAGCAATGTTCAGACAAACGTTTATTCATGTTTCCCCATGGTGCAAAAGAAAGAAAAAAAGCATGTTCCTCATCCGGATCAGGGAATCAACCACTAATCTTCGAGGAATACGTGTTGCCGTACCTTGGCCCCTGACTCCCCTGGCATTCCTCTGGCCCCATCAGCTCCAGCACGACCCTATAAGAATAGTGCAAACAGTACAAAATATTCTTGCAACTCCCTTGCAGAACAAATATGTTAGTATCCAGAAGTTCTGTTGAAATACAGATGCCTGAAATGTTTGTTTTTTTTTCTGCCTGAAGCTGAATTTTCTAAATGGTTGTTGAACGGTTACTTTTATTGTTAGAGAGATAGTTAGCGTTGGTAAGTAAGTCGCTTCATTGCACAGTGTCCTGCGGCGAAAACATTGATGATAAATTGTGCAGGGTTGCCAGATTTTGCATTATTGAAAGATAAAATAAACTTGGCCTGACTTTTCATTGATTCAGTTAATTCGCATTTTGACATATATTTGGCACATAACATCCCAAGGAAAGGCTTTTGCCACAGACCAATGAGATGCTTATAAACAGTGAACTGTTTGCTTTTTACATATTATTTTTGGTTCAGAAAAAGCATTGTTGCACAGAGAAAAGAGAGGAATGATATGTACACAAAAACACCACAGATTTTAAAGGTGCACTTACCCTTTTTCCAGGTTTTCCGACTTGACCCTGGGGACCTTGCACACCCCGTGGACCCTTCAACAGACAATCAAATCAGTGGAGTGCTTGTCAGTGTAGTCATAGTTACTCGTTATTAGAAACCATTGACTAAATGACTAACCTCACATTATTTTGTCATTATTATGAACCACAGCAACAGATAAATAATTGAATAATTTTTTATGTTTATCTCCCATAGAGACCACAATTTCACTTTCTGTGAACTTAATTTTTATTCTCCACTGCAGTCTTTAACATGTCTCTTTTGCATCTCACCTGTGGACCAGGATCTCCACTGTCACCTTTAAGACCAGGAGCACCAGGAAGACCCTGGGTGAGGAAAAAACACCCAAAATCAGCATTCAGACAAATTAATCTGCTTAGATTTAAGAAGATGAACTAGTGAACTAGAAGTGTGAACTAGAGAGACAGTCAATAAAAAAAGAGGAGGAAATCTTATAAAGGTACAAATGTTGTTTCTAATTTTAATACAGAGATGTCAACACCAAAATGAGAAAAATGCTTTTAGCATTCCCTTTAGAATTCTTCCAAAATAGCTAAAATGGCAGTACTTACACCAGTTATTGTTAGCTAGCTGTATGAAATAAATGATCTTAACTGTACATCATTACATTACAAAAATGCAAAGCAAAATAAATAAATGTTATTCTAATGCCTTCTAGTATTAAAATAACAAATGTCTCAATAATTCAGAAGTAGATTAGCTATATTTTTTCTTAAAATGTTAAACCAAAAATGTCTATTCTGGATCATATTAATGGGTTTATACATACCATGAACAGAATATAAATTCTACATAAATTGAGCAAGAAATTATTTCCAAGTGGGTATGTTTTTATAAGGCACAATCTATCTGTGTCCTAAATAATAAAGACCCAAACTTTGTACTGAATAATCATAGTTTCCAAGTCGAAAGGAGGAACAAGTATCGACAAGTCATAGAAAATTGCCAGTAGAGAATTACTGCAAATTTTTCTGTTGGCAGAAAGGGGTAGAGAGATGAAATATGGAGATAATATGGTCCTTAGGCAGGCTACTGGGCTGGTAACAGCAAGTAGGACATAATGTCTGTATGAAAAAGACGATGGAATGTTCAAAAGGACCTCAGGAAAGAGTACGGAAATAGGTTTATAATTTTTTCAGCTGAGTGACTGCTGTTATTATATATTCAGGCATTCTCACCGAAGGACCTACGCAACACAGAATAGTAAAGCAGAAAATGGCTTTTTTAATCATGAATGAAAGGGAAAACTTACCACAGGCCCAGAGCGTCCAGTGAGACCCATCGGACCTGGAGGTCCTCTCATCGCCAGCTGCGAGGATCATAAACAAGCCATTAGAGGAGAGTGGCACCTGCCACCATTCTCCACTTGTTAAAAAGTCCAAACGGCTGCTGTTTCTTCTCAAAAACTCTGCTTAAACTCTAAAATATGGGGATTAATGCCATCAGTCTTTAAGATGAACAAATATTAGAACATTGCAGCATAAGCATCAAATGGTTTACACCATATGAAAATATTTTGTTCCCTGCTTGGACTTATTTCTACATCCCATACTACATACCCTGGCCTGGGACAGAATAGCCTGTGCCTGTGCCTCCTGGGCAGACACCACTGGGCCCTTCTCACCGTCCCCACCAAAGCGGAACTGAAGGACGGAAGCAGATATGTTATTTCCCCACTCCAAAAAACACCAAAACACTTCACTGAATTCCAGTCAAAGACCCCAGGATGAACCTGGCTTTTAACGCTAGTTACGGTTACTGCGGCGCTAATTATTGGGCAAGGCATCTACAGAAAATTTTATAAACGATCAGTAGTGATTGATGGTGATGAAGCACTGGGAAGCTTGGCTAAAACCTTCCTGACAAATATCATGGTTTTTGTGACTGCCCGACTGTAATGCAAACACCAGCTAGCTGCATACGGGTATTTGTTAACTGGGTTCGACACACATTATACCACCACACGAGGGCGCATATACACTGTACTATGGTAAGAAGAAAAAAACGGAGACAGACGTTTGTAAAAAAATAAAAAAAATAAAAAAAATATTTGTTGTCCTTATTTTTATTCAGAGCTAGTTACGAATATCTATTGTCTAATATTTTTTGTCTTTTTTACAATTAAAATCTGTTTTAACAAATTCATCAAATTCGAATGCGATTAGATACAATTGTGGTGCATAATGGGACACTGCAGAAATTAACATTTTATGTTGTGGCAATAAGTGCTAATCTATCAGATCCTCTGACTTTCCTCAGGCTAACGAGTAGATAATGCATTATAGAACAGACAAGGTGAGTAAGGTGGAGTGAGGGTAGAAAAGGGACTTACTGGCAGCATCAGCATGGTACCTGGGGGCCCAGGCAAGCCATCCGCTCCTAGGAGACCAGCGCGACCAGCAGGACCCTGACAAGTAAAGAGCTGGGGTGAGATAAAGGGCTGATATCTGGGCTGATGGTAACCAGGTAAGAAGATGCCATCATGTTTCTGCAATAAAATAACTGTGTGATAGAAAAATCCCAGCCAGGGTATAAACCCATTATCTTCTAATCACATTTTTTTACCTAATCTCTTCGCTCCGCTTCCTAATTTTTATTATATTTTTATACCGGAAATACCACCAAAAGGTGAAGTTCATTTTACGGATATTCACAATGTGTTTTCCAACTTTTTCAGATAACAAACTTGCCTTTAAACGGTGCAAACATGTAATAAAAAAATAGCTAGCCAATCATTTACCATAAGTTTTTTTAGAATGTAGCCATTCTTTTCATGTAGCCATTCTTGTCCTTTCTAAATAACCTGTTAATGTTGCTAGTTCACTAATAACTTATGCCTTGAAATGTCTATCATTATAAACTGGAACAGATACAATCAGCTACATATCCACTGCCACCATGTTGCCCTATGTTACATTTGAGGAGAGCAGACTGCTTCAACTGAACCTCATAATCAGACCTACACTGCTTTTGTACCAAACCCAGCACCAGAGTCTGAGTGTTTGTTTACTGTCTGCAATATATTCAATTGTATAAAATGCATCCCGTCAGAATAAATGTGTACATTAAAACCAGCATGTTCACAATAATCTGATTATGGTCCTAAATATCACATGCAATGTAACAATCTTTAAACCCGTTTTTTTGTTTTTGTTTTTTTTTGTTTTGTCCCAACTGTTCATTACAATTACACCCATGTCTATACAACCACATTCCAGACAACATACTACTATCCAGGATAAATGTGCCTTTTGGTGCTTGGAGGACTATGTGAAAATTATCGCCTCAGAATTTACCTGAGAACAGAAAAAAAAAAAAATCAAACAAATGGCAGCTCACCAGACCAACCAATGAGTCTTATTCTTCACATACCCCTGACCACTCTAAGGCTAGATTGCGTTTCGTCAAATAAAGCTACTTTTTCAAAGGCATAAATTGTCCTCTGATATGCACTAATCTGTACCTATAAAGTGTGAACTATGTGCCTTGGGGCAGACCGGCCCAGTTTGGAACTCTGAACGTCAATCAGGCCTTTGCAGGAGCTGATCTTCGTATGCAAGCACTCAGTTCACGGCCCTAAAAAGATGCCATCGAATGGGTTTGAACCATAATTAATGTCTTGTACCTAACAAAAATTTTATGGGCTTCAGTTCCAGCTGCCCCATGGGGAGCCTTTCATTGTTTTTTCCCATAGTTTCAACAACAGCTGTATGTTGTGTTCCACTCTGTGAGGCGGCCCTCTTTCCCATATTGAGTCATATCTGCTGTCTCGTCACCATTCTGAAAAGAGGGGGATAGCTGTGGTTGGATTTTCTACGTTTAGTGGATTTTGGCCACACATGGCGACCCAAAGAACTGATTTTACAATGGTTCTTACGTTAAGTTTTAGCTGTACTTGTTCGTAATTATTGCTGTATGTTCCGTCGCATTGAAGAGAAAGTAAAGAGTCACATTGAAACTCACTGAATGAAAGGAAGTTGATTATTTGTTAAGTCCACTTTGCCCAAAAACCCATTAAAGTGCATGGGACAATCTTGAAAAGGGGCTGGTAACACTTGTTACAGGCCATGAATCATATGTCCTCAAATAGCCGATGTTTCAAAGCTATTTGTATATATACAAATATAGCAACTTACCCTGTCACCGGGATCGCCAGCGGGGCCAGGAGGACCTTGTAAGCCAGAGGGGCCTGGAAGACCCTGATGAAACAGAAGTGGTGTCAACCTACTATAACAAAAAAGACAATACCTCGGCTACGAATCAACAGGTCTTTATTTTCACTGTTTCACCAAGCTGGGTGGAATCTTGTTGTCCGTGTGAAGATTTCAGAAAAAATGTGATACTCACAGCGGGGCCAGCTGGTCCTGGGGGGCCTTCAATAAGCATTCCCTGGAGAAACATAATGAAACCAACGACACTCAGAACCACCCGTAAATCAACAGACTGGGTGGTAACATTCAAATGGAACACATAATGTCTTTAAATTTTCTGTGTTACAATACCTCAATTTTTTTGAGGTTCAGCTAGACCAAAATGACCATTCCAGTAAAATCCTAATTACAACTCTAATTAACAATCAGGCTGATAACAAGATGCCTAGATATTTTGAACATGGTGAACCATTTTTAAACTCTTCCATTTGTCATCGTTTTATACACCTTACATTTCCAGATACAGAAAAAATGTTGTCACTGATACATTTAGGTTATTTTTACTTACGGGTTCAATGACAGCTGGCTCACCCTTCTCCCCTTTCTCTCCAAAATAGCCTTCCCCGCCTCCAACCTGGAAACAAAAGAACAGTAGGTGATGAATAATTTGGATGAAAATGCATGAGTGTGTGTCTGTGTGTGTATATATATATATATATATATTCATGTAAAAATAATACAATATCCTAAGAAGTCAATAACAAACAAAATCACAATTGTGCAAACTAACTACCATTGTCACCCATCATTAACAGTAAACACCTTATAAACCAGCTGTAAACACCTTAATTGGGTTACATGCA
>JAOYSI010032666.1:0-30543 GCA_025775065.1 Hiodon alosoides
TTTCTAACATTTTATTAGAGTTAAGGAATTCCAATAACTGCTGGGCTACTACTTTCTCCAATATTTTAGACAAAAATTTTGTCTAAAATTTTTAGAGGGCCAAAAAACTATTCCATTAGATAACTCTTTTGGACTAGCTTGTGAATAGCAGTTTATAAAGTCACTGAAACCATTTTATGAGCAGCTTGTAGGGGTTAGACCTATTGTAGAGGTAAACATATATTTTTGTGTAACCTGGTCAAGCAATAATATTGAAGAATATGAAGTGTCGCCTCTGACCATTTACCAAAATGTACAATAGTATTCTGAGTGGGAAACTGTTGTTAGTAATGGTGGCACAAACATGCTTTTTATATTTAAAAAAAAACTAAACAAAAAAATATATTTGTTTGGATATTCGTTTTGTAATTCATGGAAAAACATAATTTAAAGTGTAGAGATACTCTGGCTTTATTATTATCATTATTATTATTATTGGTCGATCGGGGGTCGGGTCTCAGGGTGTGGCTTTGGTATGAAGTATTAGGATGTTTTTCATGTAGCTACTCTCTCTTTGTGTTATTTTATTTTCAGGCCCCAAGTGAACGTCAGGAATTCAGACATGAGGTGAGATCAATGGTGCCCTCACTGTGTCTCAATAGTTTTTTCCCTGTTTCCGAATTCGGTGTACGTAACGTTTCTGGTGCCGCACACTATCTCTTCCTATCTACCTTTAGGTCTTGCTGTACTCTGAACGGAACTTCCTGGGTAGCTGTCAACTCTGTGATCAGGATATGGAGGCTTTCCCTGATGACTTTTGTGTTAAATCCTGCAGAGTGTTGGGTGGAAGGTGAGACAGGGGTGTGTCTAAAGGCAACTTCAACCAAAACTAAATTAGCTGGCTAGTAAAATCTACAAATGAATGTGCTAAATGTCAAATGAACTTTTGTGAGAAGTTTTCACTTTTTCATCAGGAAGAGATTAGCTGTGCGCCAGCTAACAGGTTTGAGGAGTGGCTGCAGTTTGGACCAGTGTTTATGGTTTGGGACTTGTAACCAGAGGTGCTATTGTATATCTCTGGCATAGTATGTTATTCAAGTCAGGTCTTCTAAAATGAATATGCCCTGTGGTAATAAGTTAGTCATACAAATTTCCAGTTTACTAATCATATCAAGCAGCATTTTGAAGACAGCCTGGTAATATTGTGTTGGATACACTCAGAATGTGTTTTATATTAGTATTATCTGGGTTCTCCAACCTTCACTGGTTAATTAGAGAATCCCCTGGCTCTGTTTCATTGTTGCACCTGGTGAGTATTAATCTTAATGTTTGTCATTGAGGCACAAGCTCTCAATGTCACTGAAGCTAAAATTCCCAGTATTTGTCACTAAAGCACAAGCTAACTACACAAGCTAAGGACACACCAGTCTGGTAGGCTATCTCTGTTTCATCAAACATTTAATTGGAATGTGAGCTTTCTGTTGCTTATTGATAGGTGTCATGCTCTCTGTACAAACCTGTTCTTACAATATTAGGTTTAAAGAAACCCTTTTACACTTTGTTTCTGTTTGTGTGTTTTCAGTTGGGTGGCATATGAAAGCCGCCAGTTTTCGGGAAATTTGTATGCACTGTTGGAGGGGGATTATCCTAATTTATCCAGCATGGGCTGCCTACCCGACTGTTCTCTGCGCTCACTCAAGACCATTCCAATGGTGAGGGCAAACCCCCTCCCACTGTATTTCCTGTCCTTTGTCATTATCCAGTTTTAAACTCTTGTTGTTAACACTATACTTCTTACTCCCCGTGTACACTTTTCTCTCCCTCCTCCCCAGATGTTTACCGTGCCCACAGTTTCGCTCTTTGGCTCAGAGTGCTTCGAGGGTCGGGAGGTCACTGTAGACTCACAGGTTCTGAATGTGCTGGAAGAAGGCTACAACAACCTTATCATGTCCGTCAGAGTGAAGAGAGGCTGGTGAGTGTAGGATATACTCACGCGTGCGCACACACATTTTGAATACTTAACAATGCAATCCATGTAACTTGGTAAGGTTTAAAAGAAAATACTTGTTAAAGGGACTATTAGTGTTGGCTTACATCACAGTTTTTTGGTTAAACACTTTTCCTATGCAATTAAAAGAGTAAACATCCTGCAGACAGAAGTACATGTCTTTGTGTGTGTGTGTGTATATCTCGCGTCACTGAGGAATCCCTTCCTTGCCATGCCTCTCGGTCAAAGCTGGGTGCTGTGTGAGTACAGTAACTTTAGGGGGCGTCAGATCCTGCTGGAGCCCATAGAGATATCCAACTGGCTCAAATTCAGTGAGATGCCCAGCATTGGCTCCTTGTACCCCATCAGACAGGTTGGTATCTCTTCCCTGCCGCTGTATCTCTCTGTGTGTACCCTACTCCCTGTGTCCCTTCTCACTTTATCTTTTCTCTGTGTGTGCCCTATTCCCTGTGTCCTCTCTGACTCTCTTCTCTCTGTGTGTACCCTACTCCCTTTGTCCTCTCTGACTCTCTTCTCTCTGTGTGTACCCTACTCCCTGTGTCCTCTCTGACTCTCTTTTCTCTGTGTGTGCCCTATTCCCTGTGTCCTCTCTGACTTTCACTTTTCTCTGTGTACCCTACTCCCTGTGTCCTCTCTGACTTTCACTTTTCTCTGTGTGTACCCTACTCCCTGTGTCCTCTCTGACTCTCTTCTCTTTGAGTGTACCCTATTCCCTGCATACCTAACCTTCTTAGTAATGGTGTGGGGTTTCTTTGTATAATGCATAGTACAGACTCCGAGCCACGGCTGAAACCATGTGGGTATGACTAACGTGTATTTAGATACTAGTTCAGCCTGTTTTTTTTTGTTTTTGTTTTTTTTGTCCTTTTGGCATCCACATTAATGATAGTGTGTGTGTTTGCCATAGAGGCGTCACTACTTCCGTATCAGAAACCAGGGGCGAGGCCACTTCCTGTCAATCCAGGGAGGTGTGGAGAAGATGAATTCTGGTCGCGTGGTGGTGTCAGAGCAGGTGGAGGGCATGAGCGATCTCTGGTACTACCAGGATGGGCTTCTTAAGAACAAGGTACTTCTTAGAGGATGCATGTAGGATTCAGGGATTTCATCTAAAATGGGTAATTTGCGGTGAACAATGCCATTTTGATTCATCAAGTCTTTTTAAAGGCAAACACATGTCTGTTCGATCACTAAAGATCATGCCACAGTCAGCGAGAGATCCAGGGTTTATCACTTCTCCAACGGTAACAGGGGAAGTCATTGTTTCTGAGAAAATGACAGGATGGATAATTAACCATAGCCATCACACTAGTACAAGTTCTCTGATGAGCTCTAACACAAACGTGACTGTTTGTCTCTCTTTCCCCTCTCACAGATAGCCCCCTCCTTGAGCCTGCAGGTCATGGGCCAGATGGATGCCGGTTCCAGGGTGGTGCTTTGGTCTGAGACCCGCATGCCTGTACAGACCTGGTGCGCGCAGATGAGTGGAACCATTTGTAGCCTGACCTTTGAAGGCATGGTTCTGGACATCAAGGGTGAGTCAGATGGTAGGCATGTGTCAGAGAGTGAGTGAGAGAGCAATGTAAATTGATCCCATGCCATCAAAGAGAATTCAAGGCTGATGACCTGGTCCTTTTGTCACCTACTGATACTGTCCTTCCTTGTTTGAGAGAGTATAACTGTATCTTTGTGTGAGAATAAGAAACTGCCTCACTGTCTGCTATTGTGTCTATATGTATGTAGGTGTATCTGCTTGTAATGTTTGTGGAAGGGCTTGTGAGTGCTCATAGACCTAAAGTAGGTCATGTCAGCATTAAACCGCTGCAGTTCTCTTCTTGATAAGGTTTTTCTCTACCCGTACTTCCAGGAGGAACAACATATGACCGGGACCATGTGGTTATTTTAGGGGAGAGTGCGGAGAGACCTTGCCAACAGTGGGAGTTACAGCTGCTGTAACCCCTCACCCCTCACCCCCATTGGCCCAAAGTCCATTAACAACCCACCCCTCTCAAAATGTGCCTTCTTTCCCCTCAAGCTGTGAAAAAACCCTCAAGGACAATGTACTGATCCAGGGCTGATTAATGACAACTGATTTATGGGCCTTCATGGATCTCCACATGTGATATTCAGTCATTAGAAATTAATACAAATTTTAGGCTTACTAAACCCCTACTGGCTTGGTTTCACCTTTTTACACTTGCCAATAGATCAGTGGTGGAAGGTAAGCAGGAACGCAGGCCGCACGCACAGAACAATGATGTATTCTGTTATTATCTAACAACAGGGGGATACAGAATAGGGAGACATTATCCTTCACCACTCACCATAGCCTAGTTGATTCCCCGTTCAGGGTGCCAGGATGGAGCAACACTGAGTAGGTGTCCTCACAAAGTCAAATGGTGCAGGGGGGGGGGGCTATTTACGGACCATAAATACACAGTGGTGGTGGGAATTCTGTGGTGCTCCGTGTGACTTTAGTTGCTATGGTTATGATGACATAATAAGGTCCTTGGACTGCAGAGTTTTGAATGGGTTTTTGAACCTGCTGTCTTTGTGCCCATGGATTTATGAAGAGCTGCGAATTTTACTGTTTTGTATGTGTCAAAAATGCATTTTGTTTAAAAAAAAAAAAGTTCTTAATTATTATAGTTGAAAATAAAGCCTTGAAGGCTCTAATACACTGTGGACATTATCATGGGGTTATGATATCAGAAGATATTAATATCAGTTATTCTGATATTCTCTAAAACAGTTGAACAACATTGAATACCATTAACATCTAAATGTATTGTATGTACAAAGAAGTCTGGGATATTCATTATGACCAAATATTAAAAGCTATACTTTCAGTCTCAGGTTACAATATAATATTAGTAGGGGGGGTTTTGTCTTTGAAAAAAATAAAAAAAACAACGTCTCTGTGCCCAAGTTTGCCGCTTGGTGTAATATACAGCTTCTCTTCATTAAGGCTTGGCAAATGGTCGCTTTTTTAAGTTAATAAAATCCAAAAGGTTTCATGCTCTAACAGATAAAAACAGTAAGCCTCAGTTGGAAAACTAAAACAGTGGAGCTTTATTTATTTATTTTTTTATTGTTAGTGTCGGAAAAAAGAATTTCTCCCAGAAGTTGGCGTACCCTTGAGAATGTACGTTTCCATTTTTAATTCAAGATAATAAGAGTAATATTTTCTCCATGTCATCTTGAGTAGTGGAGAAAAAAGGAAGAAAAGTATTATTTATACATTCAGTGCAGCCAGATCTTGAGACACACAAATCTATTAATCTGCTATTAATCTGAAGTACACAGCAGTAAAGCATTATTAACCTGCATTGCATGTAAAATATAACTAACCTGAATTGAACAATTGTATAGCATTATTAACGTGAAGTACACCATAGTATTGCATTATTAACCTGAATTGCCTCAGTAAATATCGTGCTATATATAAATATAGAAAACCATGAAAGATTCTGTGAAAAAGCTGCTAGGCAAATAAATGGTGAGGGATTGATGTCATGCAGGGCAGAGTTTTATTCAGTTTGTGGTTTCCACATAATCCAACCTCATATCAACTTCCTCGTTGTATGAGAGCCTTTGTTCATGCACATAAAACGGTGCTGATAGTAAAATTAAGCTGGAACTGGGTTATGAGTGAGTCTGCCATTTTAACAAATGACTGAAGTTCAAGGTCATTACACATCAAGTTTTGTACAAGGCCTGCGCTACCTGCTGTCTGTACTGAAGTCAAGAACATTCTTGAAAAAAATATCTAGCCGGTGGGTTAGAGCTGAAGCAACCCTTCCCACCATGTATGTAAAGACGACACTGTCAGTAAAATGACCCATTAAGACCATTTTAAAATACTTCTCCAGTTTAACTGGATCAAATAATCTACTGTGGATTATTTGAAATTTATTTTTGGGACCATGTAGTTTCAGAATATATTAGATCATTTGTTTTGTAGTGTTACAATTTGTCTTTTGTCGGGTGTTTGTTGCTGTTTTCTGAAAGAGCCAGAATTGAATTGCCCTTTGGATGTGTAACTAGCCTAATTCCATGTATGCATTGGTTGGATTTTTACGTCAAACTCAATATTTCTTGCATGCAGGGTTTCAATTGGATCCTAGCACTTACTCTTCATTAACAATTATCAAACTGTGGTGAAAGATATGAGGCTTTTTATGCCTCTTGTTTTTTTTGTATTTTTTCATGTTCAGTTTTACCTGTACATTCTATTGTTTGTCCACAATCTGAGCTTTTAACTTCAACCCAGTGGTAAGGTGAAGCTCCTGTAGTTTCTATTTAATCAATTCACGTTTTCGTTCATCTGAATATCTCTCCGTAACAGTGATGTCTAAACTTAGTCTGTCAGAACTTCCTTTGTTTTGCTTTTCCCTTTGTGTTTTCTCTTCTCCAAAATGCCACCCTCCATTTCTGGCATTGTTTTCTTGCTAATCATATTGGCACCTGGTTGTGACTAAGTCTGAAGGGTAGAGTGGAGGTGATCTTATTAAAGGAATGTCAGTTGCATTTATGGTGAATCATATGTAGTTTTTATCAATAAATGTAAAAATCTAAATTGAGTGCAGCGTATGAAACTTGAATGTGGCAATGTTAATAAAATGTTTGACATGAGAACATTTGAGTTATGTCTTTCATAAGGACTTATACGGGAAGTGTTTGTTCAACCGGCAAATTTAAATAAGGCTTTAAAGAAAAAGGTTTCTTTGGAATTCTAATTTCTTGTAGGCCCGCATACACAAAGACAAAAACACAGGCTATGTCTGAAATTGCCCACTCGTTCAGTCATTCACTATTTCCTATATAGTGAACTGCAGTGAGGCCACTCAGCAGTGAGTGAACAAAATGAGTGCGCAATTTCAGACGCTGACGTAAATTCCCTGTATCAGAGAGCACTCGGGAGCTGTCGCAGACATTTTGTCATGAACATTTCACCTGTATGGTTTCATGAATTTTATCTATAAAAATATCATTTTATAATTTGAAATTAAAATGTTTTACTGTGCATACCCCAGGCATTCTGTGTTTTATTTTCGCATTGATAAAAAATGTATCATAATACAATTAATCTTTTTACATCAATGATAGAAAGAAAAGACTTCAACTTGTCATGTTTATGTATAATTTATTCATAAAAATATAATTGAACAGAATGAAAACGATGCTGTTATATAACCAAAAAAAATTGTAGAAAAGTAAACTACCAACAAAAACTAACACAAGTGCACGAGCTCACATTTTTGAGGGGTTCTACTTGTCAGTGTCCTCCACCCGGGTCCGTAGGCAAACTTGACACAAATGACAAAAAAAATTTGAACTCTAACGCGTCTCCGTGTTGGATTATGGGAAATAGGGGTCGAAGAGTGTACATCATACGTACCCTCGAAATCAGATTGCATTGTTGGTAAGAATGAGTGAACAAATGTAGGGAACGAGATGTAGGGAATGAATTCGGACACTACTACAAAATGGCCGACACCCTAAATAGTGCACTATTTAGTGGATAGGGGGCGGTTTTGGACACATCCACAGAGGGTTGCAGGGCACAATTGGGATTATTGATGTTGGTTTGTCCTCGCAACAGCAGATTGAAGTAATGAGTATATTTGATGTTTAGATCACAATAATAATAATATTAGTGTTCATGTGGCTGAATTCTATGAAATTCAATGATTCTATGTTTTTCTTTGCAGAAGAAAGGCCATAACAGCATGCTATAAACTACTGGGAAATGGCTGTCAGTAACAGTTTTGTGATAATGGACATTTCTTAACAAATAAATATAAATATAATGATATAATACTCATAATCCTAATCGTCTTATAAACTATGTTCAGCTACTGAACAAAAATATTAAATGCTAAAATAAATTAATGCAGTCATGTAATTGTCACAACTTCAACAAGAGAGATAGGACCTCAGTGCAGAGTTTCTTCAAAGCTATCTAACGAACCAAGTGAAGGTTCTATCTGGACCTTGACACATTTCTCATAAATAATTGTTAAATTCATACACGCTAAAATGAAGAAATCCTTTTTATCCATGTACACATACTGGCTCAGCGCAGCTGGAAAAGTTCTCAGACAGTGCCCCATAGTACAGTGTGTTGTCCAGTCATGTGCCTTATTTAAATCACTTTACGAAACTCAGCCAATCAAACCGAAGGTTTTACAATGCACGTTTGAGTCTGATGTCAGAGAGAGAGAGACAGCGAGAGAAGCAAAAGCGGAAGCTAGAGGATAATTATTGAATGGCTTGTGCAAAAGTCAAGAAAGTCGATACAGAAAATCGAGCTTTCAAAGAGGAGTGCACAACAGTTACGACCTGCTTTCACCATATATTTGTATACGCCACATGATTACAACAGTACACACTGAGAAAAACCTCAAGGCCTGGTGGAGTAGCCTTTATCCTTCCTGCAGCAAGTGTCAAACCACTCTGCCTGATATGTTCAGAGACCGTGGCTCTCATAAAAAGTGCCAATGTGAAGCGCCACTACAAGAAAAAGCACATATCTTTTGAGCAAACATATCCACAGCAGTCTGAGGTTAGTGCACGCAAAAAAACTAACTCAAAGACTAGTACAATCGGTCAACCAGAGTACTCTCCCTTGCATTCACTGCCTAACAACGTGCAACGTGCAACGTGAATATTCATTAAAAATAGCTTGGATTTTAGGTCAACACCAAAAGTCGTTTACTGATGGGGGAGTGGTGATGGAGTGCATGAATGCTGTTGCTGAAACTTTACTTGACGGTAAACAAAAAGACGAGCTGTGTGAAAAGATCAAGCAAATCCCAATGTCGTGTACAACAACAGCAAGAAAGAGTGAAATACTAACAGAGGATGTATTAACGCAGCTTGATGAAGCTATCCAGAGTGCACCATGCATAGCATTAGCTGTTAATGAATCTACTGATGTGAGTGATAATGCCCAGCTTCTGTGTATGTTAGATTTTACCACACAGAAAGAAGGAATTCTGTGAAGACCTGTTTGGTGTAACAACACTCGAGACACATACAAGAGGAAAGGACATATACATGGCCATAAAGGAGATGCTGAGAAAGAGGGGGATAGATCTAAAACAAGGGGTCTCTATCACCTCAGACGGGGCCCCTGTCATGATAGGAAGAGAGAAAGTAGAGGTGGCACGGCTGAAAGAGGATAACCCTGATCTCACAGCTTACCACTGCATCATTCATCAGTCTGTCCTGTGAGCCAATCTCTCAGAAGAGAATGCTGAAGTGATGAATAAATTGATGAAACTCATTAACTTCCTCATAAGTTGAGGCAAATTACCTTCTGCTGCAAAACAACATACGATGGCTCAGTAAGGGCAGGGGGTTGGAACGCTTTTGGTCCATTCAAAAGGAAATAACCGCTTTCCTAGTACAGCTCTAGAGTCAGAAGGCAACACAGTTATTTTCTCTCTTTTTTTGCAAGACGAGAGCAAAATGGATTTCATTACTTTTTTGGTAGATATCATATCACATCTTAATGAGCTCAACGTGAAAGTACAGGGCAAGAACAATTCAGTTTGTGATTTGATGACAGCTGTCCACTCCTTCCAGAGGAAACTGGAAGTGTTAAAGGAAGATCTTCAAGGAGACTTTGCACACTTCCCAAAAGTGCAGGAACAGCTTCAGGGTGAGAGAGATGTTTCTACTCATGTTGACTTAATAGATAAGCTGATTGGAAACTTCAGAAATCGCTTTGACAGTTTCAGCCTTGGACAGCAGCTCCTTCTTCCCATTGAGAATCTATTCCTCATCATTTTCCTATTTTCAAAGGAGTTGAAACAGACCTTCAAGTGGGCACATGCTGGATCTCTACAGATGGAACTGATTGATCTGCAAGCAAATGTTGCACTAAGAGAGCACTTTCAACTAACTGATCATGACTTTCTGGCTGCACACTGTGTCTGAGACTGTTTTCCCCGGTCTAAACAAAGTAGCACTAGACACCCTGGCCATGTTTGGCTCCACATACAGTTGTGAGTGGGAGAGAGTAGGAAAGATAAATATTAAACCTGTGTTTTCTTATTTGTTAAAAAATCAAAGCACATTTTTCAGAAACAGGCACTTTTGTTATTTTTTTGTGAAGATGCAGTCTTGTTTTAAATTTGAACATTTGTGATAGGCCTACTTTTATTTTATGATAAGGCTGCATATTTATTTGACCTCATGTTTACTGTGTCTGCATTGAAAATGTGCAATAAATATTGTTGAAATGTTATTGAAATGCAGTACTTTGTTTATTAGCTATACATAATCAAGAACTACATATTCCCCTAAATCATATGGCATGTTAGACATTTTAATGGTTTAGCCCTTTTGGGGGGGATTAAAAAGGGCAAAATACACGTTTTCGGTTAAAAAAAACAACAGAACTCAGTATATTTTAACCTGAAACAAATATTTATCCACCACTGCATTATTCCCTTGTACTTTGAATTTAACTCAGATAGAAATCGAGTTGAAGCCTCTATAATTTCTCAGATAAGCACTTCTTCTTTCAGGCAATAGCATTAGTCAAATGAAAAGAAAGAGATCTTTGAACATACATTTTTTTTTCAATTCTTCATAAAAAGGCCACAGATAATTTGCTACCATCAATTTTTGGGGTTGTATATATTTTCAAGTGTGTGTCCTAAGCGTATGTGCCTTTGGTCACAGTTGTTGATTGGGTTGAATTAACTAGGGGGTTAATAGGTATGAAGATTGCATGTTTAATTAACTTGCATTGAGAGGAGCATCAAACATTGGTCTCATTGCTTTTCTCAGACTTTATATACTACTACAACCCACAAAAAGATCTGAACAAAGTCAATGTGAAAAATGTCACAGTACAGTACATTGGTTTATAAATAAGTTGTGCCAATACATTATTTTGTTTATGACAATGAATTAATTCTCAACAGTTAATAGTTATAGATAGTCCTGACATTGATTTAGACTTTTGGAGTTTCTTCACGGAATATTATAAATTATACATTTTGTTTGCTATTATTAAATGGGCATGGTGCACTCAGATGATTACATCATAAAATTCACATTTTGGTGATTATGACTCTTAGTAATAAGGTCAAGAATATTTAATTAAATGTGCATTTTAAGTCATTTTGCAAGAGGAAAATGGAAATCATGAGATTTCTACCAGACCAGTTTTGAGGTGTTTTTCAGTTCTTAATGTCTTCTTAGCACCCCCAACATTCTAAGGATTCATAATTAATTTAAAGAAAGGAAAATCGCTATATAGCTATTGATAGTTATTTAATACCTATTACAAAAATACATTGACATAAAAGCAAGTTAGTGCAAGTTTCTGGAATAAAACAATATGGCTAAAGAAAAACCCTAGTTATGAAGTTACGTTTGCAGTTGTGAGCAGCACATGATTTGTGTGGTCGGTTTCGGACATAACCCGA
Source organism: Hiodon alosoides (assembly GCA_025775065.1). Lineage (NCBI taxonomy): Eukaryota > Metazoa > Chordata > Actinopteri > Hiodontiformes > Hiodontidae > Hiodon > Hiodon alosoides. The sequence goes on from JAOYSI010032666.1 coordinate 11,434, forward strand.
ACCTGCAAATACCTACCTACTCAGTGTTTCCTGACAGGCACAATCTTGGGTGTGTTAATAATCACTGGACTGGTGGTGTTAATGCTGGGATTGGCAGCTGTCTATTTCTACGGAAAAAAAAGTGAGATACCTCAGACAAGGTTTCAGTACAAGAAGACTACAATGAGAAGAAAATAAGTCATGTGTTGTCATTCACAAATGAAAATGTTATAGGATACCAGTAAGGGTATGCTTAGGTTAAGGTTAACATGTATTTTGTATTGATTACTATCATGTATTATATTATATTATATTGAAAGAGATACATAGGTTAAACTTTCCTGACTATTCAAGTTCAACACTTTGAACACCAAAATAAAATCTGGGCAAAGCTTGCTATAAATATGATTAAATTCTAGTGTTTATAAAAAAAGAATCCTGGCAGGTGAGATCACATTACTATTTTATTATATTATATTATTTCATCAGTATTCCTCATTTGTTTTACCTCTATTTAAAATCCCTTTCATTAAGATGGATCTCTTGTTTGAATGTTTCACTCCTGCAAAACCTTTATTTATTAGCAGGCAGACTGCTGATCCACACAATGAAGCTACATGTGAGTAGTTGACTGAGCCCAAAGGATTAAACCCAGGTCCCCGTTTTGACCCCTCGTTTGTAATCAATTTTTAATCTGACAATGATGCCATCAGAAGTTGTTGCATTGTATTTTGGGAACTTTCTGTTTAGTGAGGCAGGTGCTGTTCAGAGAGACCAGAGAAGGTCCCAGTGAATCCATCAGCAACACAAACAGAGCAAGCACAGTAAGTCTCCATGATGTCACCTCACAGAACATAATGACACCTAAACCGTGCTCTTCTATTTCTTCTGTCTCTTTTCCAAACTTCAATGGTCTGTCTTTGTACCAGACTGTGGTATCTTCACCTTAACCTAGCACCAGTAGGTTGATTAGGAAGATTCTGTGAATGCATGTGTTTATCATAGCTCTGTTGGTTGATGGGGACCATTGTCTCCAGGTAGTTAGAGCTTAAAATATTCCAAATGGAATTTTGTAGCAAACCTCCTTGAGTTATTGACATGTGCTTTTCAGTCAGCAAAAGTCAATTAGTGTATCCGAGGTGTGTAAATTGACCTTTAAACCTGCATATCTGTGGATATGTTCAATTAGCTGTGGAGCTGCTTCTCAGCAATCACACCATGAGTATGCTTTGTGATCTCAGAAATGAATCATTTCCTAACCAAAATACAGCAGAGGCTATTAATGTAGAAGCGATGTTCAGTTAACCAGTCAAACACTCAACTCCCATCTATCTGTCTTTGCTGATGTAAACACAAACTACAGTAAGCTTTACTTACTGTAAACCTCCCCTTTCCTGGACCACCTGCTCTAAAATAGAGTGAGTGGAGGAAGCACACTTTACAAATTTTGTATAAATTTGATAAAAAAACTAATTCTTTACATTTTATGAATGAGCAAAAAAAATGTTAACCATGCATTAGTGAGTACAGTGTGAGTTAGAGTACAGTGTGTCAATAGTTGTCTACTAACTTTGTCTGTCTGTTATGTGTATTGTTTCAAAGCTTGTGTAATATATTATAGTAATTAGATTAGAGCATAAACATATGATTGTCAATTCAATAAAGGGTGGTATTTGATTTCCTTGCTGTCGCTTCTCTAGTAGTAGGAAAACCACCTATAGAGCACTATTGGCTGTTCCTCTAATCTTCCCCAGTTATAAGCTCAGCTCAGCATTGATTACTTTGTTATACAGTTGAGAAAGGAGTGAAAATTAAGTCATGTAAGTATTATGTATTAATTAAGATCTAAGAAGAGCATTTTTATATATCCTGTGGTTTCATTTTTTCTTTGCTACTCTTTGTTTTAGGGCAGCCCCCAACCCAGTGGTTAGTAAAATAATGCTAGCTTGGTACTCGATCCATATCAGTATTTTTGTGTCACAAGTTAGAAAAGACCGATTTCCATCTTTCTCAGGTTCCTGAAGGGAGGGATTGACTTGTGTGTCATTTATGTACCCATTAAAATAACAAAAATTGTTAACATTAGTTATTAAATGTAAACAATGAATGTAATTTTTAAAAATATATATATATATCATATATATAAATATATATATATATATATATATATCTATATATAACTTCCAAAAGTAGAATTAGTGGAGAAACCATTGACTGTTACCCAAAAATTATTTCATTTTTAGAAATGTATAACATGGAAAAGGAACACAGAGTACATTAAATGTACATACAAATATATTCTTATATATTAAACCAGGTAGCTAACATATCCGATAATATAAGATAGCTAAATAATTTTCTATGACTAATAAAACATTGTTTGCTATCCTGGTGCATCAAGGAGTTAATAATGCTGTTGCATTATTTGTTTTGTTGAATATATAATATGTGAATGATTAAGCTGAGAAGGAGGAGCTCAGTGCTTCCATCAAAAATATTTCAATCTGAGCACTACTGCAGCCAAAAGCACTTCCTCACTCCACAAAAACTCAAAACGGAACCATAATAATAATAATTTACTGATTAGGAATTAATTGATTGTGTGTTTTGGTTCCGGCTGCAAGCAGTCCATGATGCTGAAGAATGGGAGTCGTTCTGTCCCAAAAACACATACACACTCAGTATTTGAACATTCAATTCTTTTTTCCTCATGAGGAGCGATGAATGTGTTACAGGTGAGCAAATGGGGGGAAGACTTTAACATTAAATTCCTGGGAAAGGTGAGAGGGGACGTGTAGTGTGTGGGGAGTGGCTGCATAGATATTTTCCAAGAGCCAGCTCAAACTAAGCGAAGCTCTCAATATAGCACAGGGTGGAAGAGTAAATAGGCCAGTCCCACAACAGGCATGAATGGCTGTAGCTGGAGTTGTTTTCAGTGCTGGAATCTGGAAAGCAGAGTGGTTAGCAGGAGCCCCAGAAGGAGACATTGGGAGCCCTGCAGAGCAGTAGAAGCCCCAGTGGTGAGCGGAGATGTGGCAGTGGGCTGAGATGTGGCATTGGGCTGAGATGTAGCATTGAACTGAGAAGTGGTGGTGAGCTGAGATGTAGCGGTGAGCTGAGATGTAGCGGTGAGCTGAGATGTGACGGTGAGCTGAGATGTGGAGGTGGCAGCAGACGTCATCCTGGTGGCTGTCACATCTGGTTTGGAGCCATTAACTGTGGTGGATGATAGAATTGAGCTGATGGAGTCTAATCCGTCTGAGGTGTTGTAGGTGCTTTTACCTATGGTGGACACAGGGGAAGTGTCTGTGGAGTTTTCATTTGTAGATGATTCAGCTGTTTCGGTCTGCAGGATAACAAGGAAATCCATTAGTAATGGATTAATTTTTAGTCTTGTGGCGCTACTCAAGTTTGCCACTTTGGTTTGCCCTCTAGATTGGATAGCCTTTAGTATTATGTATTAAGTAAGAACTAAGAAGAGCATTTTTATATATCCTGTGGTTTCATTTTTTTCTTTGCTTGGTACTCGACCCATATCAGTATTTTTGTGTCGCAAGTTAGAAAAGATGGATTTTCATCTTTCTCAGGGTCCTGAAGGGAGTGATTGACTTGTGTGTCATTTATGTACCCAATAAAATAACAAAAATTGTTAAAACTAGTTATTAAATGTAAACAATGAATGTAATTTAAAAAAGATATATATCTCACAACTTCCAAAAGTAGAATTAGGCAGAAACCATTGACTGTTACCCAAAAATTATTTCTTTTTTAGAAATATATAACATGGAAATAGAACACAGAGTACATTAAATGTACATATAAATATATTCTTATATATAAAACCATGTAGCTAACATATCCGATAATATAAGATAGCTAGATAGCTCAAGTTTGCCACTTTGGTTTGCCCTCGGGATTGGATAGCCTTTAATAAACTCAGCAACTAGCTCTATTGTCGAAGTCCTATGAGGTTAAATATAATTTAATGCATTTTCTTTTTCTATTTTTCTTAGCAAGTGAGATTTGGATTAGTCAAGAATGGAGCAAATGTTAGGTTGGTTTTCATTTCCCCCCTGATTTTTTGCATATGGTCATGCAAAACCCTTCCATTTGTATTGAATGTTACATAAATGTCCTATGTCTGATCTTGTCTGATTGATTGTTTCCTCATACAGGAGTTGCCAGATGCTGATGTGCAGGACATTATAAACATGAAACTTTAAAATATTGAAAATATTTTAAAATGTGAAATAGGAAGAGGAAAAAAACTTCTGGAAAAACTTAAAATAAATGTTAAAGCAAATAAAAGATGACCATGTAAATAACCAAAAGTCATGTCAAATGTATTATAAAAACAAAATAATAAAATACAACCATAAACAAAGAAATTGTCTATGCACAGGCTACTTGATTTTTATTCTCATTTATCTTGTTATTCCCAATCAACACAATGAGTCTGTCTTCTTGAGGTGTCTTTGTCTCCCAACTTAACCGAGGCTAGGACTGAGATCTAGACCAAGATCTGATCCCTTTTCTCCCTTTTCTCATTGGCACTTTTTGACACATCAACAAAATTCACAGATTTTGATTCTTTGCCTCTGTTTTCACCATATTAAATATGTTAAGACACAATGCCACTATTTAACAGTATTTAATAATCCACAGATACCGTGAGTTTAGTGCTTGTTTTATTTGCTGGAGGTTACTGTGTTTTAATAAAGGAATAAAAAATGTTGACCTTTTAGCTGGTCTTTTGAATAGAAAGTTTAAAACAAGGTTAACCAAGGTTTAGACAAAATTTGAACACTAATTTAGTCCTGAGCCAGTTTTCTAATCAACAGCTTTGTAAAAAAATATACCAGATATGTTTATTACAGCTCGTACATTTAGCACAGAATTTTATATACAAAACAGAGAAACAGAGACACCCTAATATACACAGGAATTTCTTCCTGATGTGAAGGAATTTGTTCAGAACAAAATAAAACAAAACAAAAAAATAACAAAAAGATCCAAAAACAAATACAGTCAACTATATGAGCGCCTTCACTGGCTTTCTGGTACAAACACAAAGATGTCTCTTATTTCCGTTTCCCTGAAGAAATGAACTGACACAAACCTTAGGGGTGTTTTTATGAGGGGAAATAAAATGGTGTAACATTTGCACCTACCCCAGTGGCCAGCGGTAACAGCATCGTCAGGCAGATGGAAAAAGCTAAGCTTCTCATCACTGTAGTTTTCTGGCTGTGGTAAATGTCCCCCTATCTGTGCCACAGCCCAACCTGCTTTATATACTGTGTTTATAACACAGCGATAACATCTAACAGAGACATGGCCACGTATGAGGCATGGTCAATGACGATGGGACTTGAACACGGTCCGGAGAATCTTTGGAGCCTGCAAATGCTGATATGTAAAAATATATGAAAATTACTGCATCACTGTTTAAATGAAAAAGTTTTTTTGTAAAACACCCAACAGTGAGAAGCTGAGCCTTACATAGCAAGGCAGGTGCTTTTCAAACGTTGACTACATGGCCTTGAGAAACAGACTACAAGCTTTCTATAATGAAAATGGTATTTTGTGTTTTTGTTTTGTTTATTTGTTTGTTTTTATTATGTGTTATTTCCAATTACTTTTTGCTTTATTAACCCCAAAACTGGAATCTCCACTCATTGGCACAAGCCAATCCAAGTCACCCTTGAGCCAACTGTCTCTTTTCCACTTCAGGCTACACAGCCCTCACGAGACGTTCAGCATTGATTGGTGGAGGATCTGCTGGCACCTGAAAAGTTGGCTAGCAACAAGCCCTGCAGATTTAGCCACCCAAGCCCAGGTAGTGCTCTGCCAATTGTATGCCACCTCTGTGATCTCCTTGACACAATTGGCAAATTACATGAACTTTCGGCTTGAACTCCAGTTCATAGGGCTCAGTCAGCACTCCTTTAAGCACCTTTTGCGACTGAATTACTCAAGAGGCCATGAACATTTGAGGCTATGTTCAAATGTAAGCAAAATGAGAGTTAGTCTCAATGGAGTCAATTCCAGGAGTTGTAAATAGCTCCAGTGATTTCAGGCAGGCTTTTTGTTTGAACTTTGACATTGCTGGGAACCGAGAGCCTTACGGTTTTGTTTTTGATCATTTGTTAGGCCATTAAAAGAAACTTTAAGAAAACTCAAAAAAGGAATTCCACCTCCTCACATCTAAGTTTTTTTTTTACACAGAGTTGTTACCTATATTCAATTTAATATATTAATTGCTTTTATTTTAAATTTTCTGTTTTTGAAAATTGAATGTAACTCAGCTAACACAACCAAACTGTTTTCATTGAGAATAGATGACTGTTGGAATAGAAGAATAGAAGACTTGCAGTAACCGTGTGGATGACTGCCTCCGTCCACCCTGTGGTTGACTTTTACTTTTCAGGGTCAGTTTCAAATGTGGAGGACATAAAGGAGAACGATCCCTGCCTCACTCGTAACAAAACGCCATGCCTGCAGCCAGCACAGAACCGGGGGGTGGACAAAGAAGGCACTGTGGAAGAGGTGAGATAGCTAATCTAATCGCAAACACTTCCCCATAACCAAGCTTTTTATGGAGAGGAGATAAGGCACTCAGCTGTCAGTGTTTTTGCAGATGCTCCTGCTGCTGTGCCTTCTGAGTAGTTCCTTTTCCCCATCTATTTTCCATTCCACCAGTCTTTTGGTACACAGCTTGGGTAAGTCTGTGCTGGTCCTCCTGATCCTGTGTAATGTATTCGGGTGCACTTCCCCATCATGCTATTTGAATGTTGTGGAACAGTTTTACAGCTCCGGCTAGTAATCAGGACAGGTGGGCGTTGGCGTGAGTGGATGGAAATTGCCCCCAGCAACCAGCTAAAACTGGTTAAACTACCAAGCTCGTACCAAAAAATGCATGCTATAATTTAATCTAATCTGTTATCAGTAACTACTCTGTAATTAGTATAGAAAAGATGTTAAGTACGAAGCAAAAGAAACAATATATACAAATTTTCTACAAAATAAAGTAGTAGGTTGGTACCCGAAGCCCGCTTTGTCTTTGTCTTGGCACGTCTCCTTAGATCAGTTGAATGGTTATGAAGTAGTTTATTTTGGAAATGAGGTAAAACATGTAAGTACATTGAAATTATATTCCTCCCTTCTCTCACTCTCTTTCAACTAAATTAATTTAAATTCAAACACATTACTGACATTATTTGTAGTATTCTACATATTTTCAAAACTTTATACTTACAAAGAACAATATTATTATTGTGTAAAGTAATATTATTTTATTGGCTGTGGTTAGATGCAACAGTGTATTGTGAATTTAGGGACAGATAACTAATGCCGCAAATTATTAGTGATATGTGTTGCTGTGAGTCTCCTGATGAGCTGAGTGATGGAATATTTCTGCAGATTCAGCTCTTTGGAGATAAGGGCTTTAACTATGCCCCCTTTATGGATGATAATGAATAATGAATATAGGTATAATTTTGTCCTTTATGCATTGTAAGGGTCTTCATGCAAAATTCTTCAGTTAGCATGGAAACTTTGTATTGGCAAAATCTTACTGTGTAAGCAGTAATACTGATACTGATATTGTCAGTAAAAACTATAGAACAGTTTTAAACAAAAATGTCATTTCTGGATTATGTACAGATACTCTCTCTCTCTTTTGCTTCCCATGCTTGATGTCGGCTGGCACCCAAAACTGAAAATGTCAGATTAGAGGAATCCGTTGTTGTTACTGTGACTGTTGTGTTCTAATTACACCATTAGGTGGCCCAAGAAACATGAAGCAAGAGAGTGAGGTATCCGGTTGAGTACTTAAATGAAACTGGATTTCGTTTAGCATACTCCCTAAATAATCTAACGATCACTACACCTACTGTTCTTAAATCTGACTGAAAAGCAGGTTGGGGTATGTGACAGAACAGAACTGTACTGCTAAACAATGGAAAAGAGGCTATTCCTGCTTTCTCGTTTTTGTCTCATTAACTTTTGATTTTCTAATGGGTTAAATCAGAGATTTCTAACTCTGATCCTTGCAGGCGACAGGCTTTGCTAGTTTTTGAGATTTCTCTCAATATTTGCCTCTGAGTTACTTCTGATGCACGTAAGGACTCCAGCTGAATTCAATTAAGGTATAAAGTAAAACAAATGACAGCAGACCTTGCAGACCCAATAACTAGTTGGCTGTCAACTGGTCAATTGTCAAAAAAAAAGACGCACTCATGACTTATATATATAATAGGGCTGTTAGTTTGCTGCTCGTTGACTTGTCTATTTGCCTCCTGCGCACGAACTCTGCATTGCTAGCCCTCTCACTACTACTGCTGCCGGCGTCAACTGTGTGTTTTGATTGTAAATGATACTTCAGACTCTCAGACAAATTCACCCTTACAGTAGCTGCAAATAACTTATATAATAATAAAAATGCTTTTATCCAAAGACCCATCTGTAAGGGTTTTGTAATAAAACTGGCCGTTTAAAAGCCCTTTAGCAGCTTTCTCCATCACTCCAGCTTACTTTATCAGCAAAGCTTCATCTAAATCCAAGCAGCCGATTGACAAACAAGCGCGAGAGCGTGGAGTTATATTTAACTACGGATGGTTCTAAAACTATGGATGGTTAAAAAAAAAATGATGGTAAATGTATTAAGCGATTTGAAATGTAGGCATTATAGGCTTCATACAAAGTTTCACGAAAATAACCAAAAGGTTTAGAGAAGACATTTCAAGTGTGCAGTACAATAAAACTACGTTGCACTTCTTGTTCCCCCTAGTGGGGTAATAAAGTAAGGAGTTGTTTCAGATGTCTTGATTCCGCAAGCAGGATGTGACGTTGATACTGCCGGTGTGTTTAGCCATTTCAAAAATTGTTACGAACAGCTCAGAAACCAGAAACTTAATTTTGTGGATTGTTTATGATTTTTTATTTTGTACTAAAACTAACAACGGGAGTAGGTTATTAACGGTTCAATACTCAGTAAGTCCCTTAACGTAAACTTGGTCTTTTATTGTTGCTTGAGCTTTTGTTGTAAGGCTTGCTAGGTCGAAGTGATGCGTTTCATCAGACAGTACACATCGCGTTCAGTCGTTTGTGATGGAACCTAATTAGTGGTGCGAAAACCATTAATTAAATGATTGAAAAGGGATTTAATCGTTTGACGTTTCGTGATCTTTGAAACGTAGCTAGGACGTTAGCTACGTTTCAATCATACCGATTTCATTCACGTAACGTACTATGTAACCTCGGCAATCGTTATTTTTTTGAATGCATTTTTTTACATGATTTGATAATGTTTAAGTAAGTAACATGTTTGTAATGTTTTAGTAACAAGACAAAATATTGCACGAAGCGCGTGTAAAAACATTAAATAATTATATTACTGAAATCAGTTACAAGCCTTAAAAGAACATTTACCGAATCATTGCAGTAACGTTACCCGAACGGGCACATTGGTAGTTAGCTAGGTTCACCTGTGCTGTACTACTGGGTGATGTATTCCGTTTTGTGCAATCTGAAGGGTAGCTGGCAGTGTCCCACTGAAGTTTATAACCTTGCTGTTCCTTACAGGTCCTTATGTCTGCACCCTTGCCCCCAAAGGGGACTGGTCTGACCAGCATACCCTCCCAGCAGCAGGCTCATTGTCCACCAGGATCGGGCCCCCCCCAGCCACCCATGCCCCCTCAGGGTGCTCTCCGTGAGATTTCACCTGTTTACCTGTGCCGCATTGGCCAGGAAACAGTCCAGGACATTGTCACCCGCACCATGGAGATCTTCCAGATCACTCGGGCCACGCAAGTAAGCCTGTTTTTCGGCTCACCCCCCTCTTTCTTTCCTCGTCCTTCTTGCCTTTTCTCACCATATAAACTATATTTGAACCCTGTTGTGTTCCTGTCTTTCCAACAATCCCCAGCTGCCGAATGGTGTGACCCAGAGCCAGGCCGTTTACCAGGACCGTTTCGGGAAGCTGCAGGAGCACCTGCGACAGCTGACCCTGCTGTTCCGCAAACTCCGCCTACTCTATGAGCGCTGCGTGGAGATGACCTCTGACCTGCAGGAAGGCCCAACAGAGGTGGGGTGTCTTGCTGCATTTCGGTCTTGGACTTCATTCTCTTGTTTCCTTTGTTTGTGATGGATTCCTATCACTCCAGCTGGTGCCCTACATTGGAGAGGAAGATGTCTCTGTCAGAGTTGAGCCCTGCAGCCAAGCAGTGAATCAGGAGAAGCAGGAAGTGCTGGAGGTGAGTGCGCCAGATTGGATGCTGTTATACAGTGCCTTGCAAAAGTATTCATTCCCCTTGGCAGTTTTCCTATTTTATTGCATTACAACCTGTAATTTAAATGGATTTTTATTTGGATTTTATGTAATGGACATACACAAAATAATCCAAATTGGTCAGGTGAAATTTTAAAAATACATTGTTTTAAAAAAGAAAAAACTGAAAAGCCTCTAAATAAGATCTGGTGCAACCAATTACCTTCAGAAGTCACATAATAAAGTCAACCTGTGTGCAATCTAAGTGTCACATGATCTCAGTTTATATATACACCTGTTCTGAAAGGCCCCAAAGTCTGCAATACCACTAAGCAAGGGGCACCACCAAGCAAGCAGCACCATGAAGACCAAAGAGCTCTCCAAACAGGTCGGGTACAATGTTGTGGAGATTTACAGATCAGGGCTGGGTTATTTTAAAAAAATCTGGAACTTTGAACGGAGCACAATTAAATCCATTATTAAAAAATGGAAAGACTATGGCACCACAACAAACCTGCCAAGAGAGGGTTGCCCACCAAAACTCATGGTCCAGACAAGGAGGGCATTAATCAGAGAGGCAACAAAGAGACCAAAGATAACCATGAACGAGCTGCGAAGCTCCACAGCGGAGATTAGAGTATCTGTCCATAGGACCACTTTATGCCATCCACTCCATAGAGCTGGGCGTTACGGAAGAGTGGCCAGAAAAAATCAATTGCTTAAAGAAAGAAATGAGCAAACACGTTTGGTGTTCACCAAAAGGCATGTGGGAGATTCCCCAAACATATGGAAGAAGGTACTCTGGTCAGATGAGACTAAAATGGAGCTTTTTGGTAATTAAGGAAAACGCTATGTCTGGTGCAAACCCAACACCTCATCACCCCACGAAAACACCATCCCAAAGTGAAGCATGGGGGTGGCAGCATCATGCTGTGGGGATGTTTTTCATCGGCAGGGACTGGGAAACTGGTCAGAATTGTAGGATTGATGGATGCCACTAAATACAGGGAAATTCTTGAGGGAAACCTGTTTGTCTTCCAGACATTTGAGACTGGGATGGAGGTTCACCTTCTAGCAGGACAATGACCCTAAGCATACTGCTAAAGCAATACTCGAGGGGTTAAAGGGGAAAAATTTAAATGTCTTGGAATGGCCTAGTCAAAGCCCAGACCTCAATCCAATTGAGAATCTGTAGTATGACTTAAAGATTGCTGTACACCAGCGGAACTCATCCAGCTTGAAGGAGCTGGAGCAGTTTTGCCTTGAAGAATGGCCAAGCTTAGAGACATACCCCAAGAGACTTGCAGCTGTAATTGCTGTAAAAGGTGGCTCTACAAAGTATTGACTTTGGGGGGGTAAGTAGTTATGCATGCTCAAGTTTTATGTGTTTTTTTTTTTGTCTTGTTTGTTTCACAATAAAAAATGTTTTGCAAGTGGTAGGCATGTTGTGTAAATCAAATGATGCAAACCGCCAAAACATTTTTATTCCACGTTGTAAGGCAACCAAATAGGAAAAATTCCAAAGGGGTAAATACTTTTGCCAGGCACTGTGTGTTTGTATACCTGGAAAAGAAAAGATCAGTAAGTAGTCCAGGATAGGTGTTTGAGAAAAGATGTGTTAAGTGGCTGAGCAGTTGCTTATTTAAGTGACTTCCATAACCGCAACTTGATAAACAGTGGAAACAAATTATTGTGATAATTTTGCATCTTGTAGAACATTAAACATAGTGCAATAATAATAATTTACCAATGTGATTGTCATGCATTTTACAGTGATTGGTTAAAACTACAATTGTAATCACAAACAAATTTATTTTTTAAAGAACTTCTACACTTTTAAGTAGGAGTTCCTAGTTCAGCTGCCTCTTTGCAGCTTATAGAAATTACATTTTTACTCCCATATTAATTTTTTACAAGATTCTTAGGAGCTTTGAGTCTGCACTGTTTTAATTGTTCACAATTAATTTGTAATGGTAATACTTCATAATAAATGAATGCCATGTCAACTGGACCCTGTGTAAATAATCCGCATATAGACTGAAAACGTTTTCTGATTGGAGCCCCTTTGTCATGTAACCCCTGCAGAGGGTGAGACAGAAGAACCAGGAGATGAAAATTCTAATGGACCAAATGAGGAACCTTCTGTGGGACGTCAATGCCATGCTCACCCTCAGAAAATGACCTGAACCTCTCCCCTCCTCACTCCCTCATCTGCATGGCATGACACTCAATTTCCCCCACACCCCTTATTGGGCACTGCCTAGATTCCAGAATCGGATCCTCTGATGCTGAATCCTCAAGTGTCTCCTCCTGTTGCATCTCAATGTACTCACTCTAGCAGCTAATAACTTTTTCTATTCAAGCATTTTATTTTAAGGTAATTTTTTATTAGTTTTTTTCCCACCAGTCTCATGATGATTTTGTATTATTTATAAGCTCTTACTTTCATGGCCTGACTTGCCAAATGAGGTGGAGCAAATCCTGTTCTTTCTCAAACAGGATGCAATTATAACTCATAAGCACTGATCTTTGCTAGGGGGGGGGCTGAAACCTCTAGGGCTATGTGCTTTAAGACAGGATCTGTCTATGCCAAGCGTTTTTTTGCAACACCACCAGTGTGTTTCACCTTTGCCACCACATAATAACCCCAGCAGCTGTGTTCATGCTAAAGAACTTGGCAGCTATATTCTCAGGTGAACTGTTTACTATGTAGCCTTTCATAAAGGAATGTGATTACCTGGGATTTGTGAGTTCCGCATGCAGAGTACAGTATCTGTCTTTTCGTCCCTAAACACTCAAGAACAATGAGGCTAAAGCCAGTCGTGTGATATTTGTTTTCTACTGAAATAAACTAAATCAACCACTCATTCCCTTCCTTCTGTTTATGTTGCTGGTGGTTGAGGTGTAATTCAAAATTTGGGGTATTTATTTTTCTCATTTACAAAAACTGGATTTTTTTCCCCCCCCCATAAAAAAGGTAATTTTATGGTTATGGCCGGGTTGCGAATGAGGATGAGGGAGACTGAGTCGAGAGTAAGCAGTGAGTGTTTCTCACAGTTTGTCGAGTTCATCCCATAAAATTAAACACTATCACTATCAATACCAAATACACTCTAATTTGTGTTTATTATGGTCATAACATGAGGTAGGTGTTATTTAAATCTTTTTAGATTAAGTGCTCCTTTTTGGGTTTTATTTATTTATTTATTATTACATATTTATTATATGTATAATGTTATAGATCTTTTCATACAATGTGATTTAACTTGCCTGAGCTCGGTGTCAATAAAACTGATAAAGATTAAAGTTTTAAATAGATTTAGGAGGGAACAGTTGCATTTAAGAATTTTTTTTATTATTTTTTTTGTTGGTGTGATGCCAAATGATTTGCAACTTTCAATGGCACTCAGAACTAGAGTGCAAAGGGAGGTTTGGGGCATTCTCCAGCATGTTGCAACAGTCCTCCCCCACATTCCGTTACCTTAAACCCAGTGCAGACTGGACCACGGTCAGCTAAGTCAGTCTCACAGTTCCCACCACTTGGAGGACGGGGTTCTGTCCAATTCGGGGACAGAAGCAGGTGAGCCAGCAAGGGAGCCAAACAGAATCTGTTGTGTAAGACATCTCAGTTCCCATTCAGTTCTGGTCTGTGGCAACAGCAGGCTGAGTGCAATGTGAGCAGTTGGCTGGAGCCTTTAAGAAAAAAAGAGGCTGCTTGTGTGAAACAGCCATGGGGATACAGGTTTAGCATGGGCAGAAATCCAATTTGTGTTTGCCAAGACTCTGACTGTTTGGACCAGTCTGAGAAGAGGCCTCCCCTTGCTCTTACTCCTCCAATCACATTCCTCCCTCAGGGAACGGTTACTCCATGGCTCCTGGCTTTAATCTGCCCTGCTGTCTTGTCCAGGTTCATGTGTTCTGTCCACCTTTCAGGCATGCTCCAAGTCTTTGTATTTCTTGCGCAGGACGGATACCTGGTCCTTGAAGAGCACTGGGTCGAGGCGGAACTGTGAGTGGACCAGGGGCATGTAGCCAAACCAGCTGGCGAAGATGTTCATGCACTCCTGTCTTTGAGTAAAATGCTCTGGGTTTGACCAAGGGGCATTCTTCGCTCCCTTATTTGTTGGAAAGCAGGATTATAGAGGGAGAAAAAGGTGTTTCTGCATTAGACAGATTGTTACGACCCCAGTTTTACAGATAGTGTTAAAGGGTTTGTATAATTTCATAAGCTCTTTGGTCAGAAAAAAGACAGCTGTAATCTCAGGTACCATAGTGGTTCCGGGATTGGATTTAAAAGAAAGAAAGAAAATTTCAAGCTGTTTTAAATAAGTTGATGCAATTCCCTCACCTGTGGACTGGGTGCCTCTTTAAACTGCTTCCTCTGGGCAACCTTGATGGGTGGAAGGTGTGTGACAGAGGAGACTAGGAAGTTCATGAGGATGTCCTCGCAGTTGGAGGTTCTGTCCACTAGTCCCCGCAGCGAGGGAGGCAGGTATTGGGAGAACAGGTGATGGTAGTACCTGAGACCGAGAACAAAAAGTTTGGAAAACCTGGCACTGTCCTTTGTGGAAATGGAACTTCACATTATGCATGTACTACCTGTGATAAAAGGCCGCTCCAGTCAGGACGATAGAGTACTCGTTGGTCCACTTGGAGGTGTACCCCCAGACCTGCTTGATAGGGTCCCAGAAGTGGCTTCGGGGAGGGTACCCTACGATTCGCTCTGGGAAACTGCGCCACACAAGGAAGGCAAAGTTCACCTGCAAAAGAGGGCCAGTTCAGCTCAGCTAAACTCAGTTCTCTTCTCTGTACATGTTGTCCTGTGTCACCTCTATTTTCCAGGCTGATTTTCGTGGAGCCCATTTGTCTCTACGGTCAGGTAGCACACAATGATGTAATTTTAGCTATGACTTGTATGTTGCTTGAAGCATATGGTTATGTTACCAAACATTATCTTCTAAAGTCTACTTCCTCTCAGGGCTGGAGACTGCAGCAACAAAACTGAGTCTAAATGCTTGTATCAGTGTGTAGGTCTGAGAGAGTAGTGGGCTGTAGATGGCTCAGCTGTAGATGTTATCTGGAGGTTCCAACAAATTGGGCTCAGACCTCACTAGTCAAAAGAACCGTGTCTTCGTCCAGGTTCAGCACAGCCTCCGTTTCTATGGCAGCGAGGGGCAGGAAGCGACTAGTGGTCTGAGAAATAGATGTGTAGAAATTTAGGATTTATTATAACCATACTATAGCTATATATATACCGTGTTTAGGAATTTTAATTGAGGGGGAAGGAGGAGGACAATGGGGGGCAAAGATGTTTCACACCCACCTTCCTTCTGCCATCCATGATAGTCAGAGGCACCGGCATGGGAGGCCACTTATTCCTCTGGGGAGGCGGCTTCTCGCTGTTCCACAGGATGATGATCTGACGGAGCAGAAGATGATACCAACATTCACATACGCACACATCAGTAAAGAGATGCAGACATGGACACACGGATTCAAAGTAGAGGGAATACCTGGGAGCAGTACTTGGATTTGGACACCACCTGTAGGAGCTTCATGATTGGCTGGGACTGGGAGACCAATGGCGAGACTGCATGGATGACTGCGGTGAACTCCTGACCAGGACTGATGCCTTGAGGGAGAGAAGGGGATAGAAAATTATGATATTGTGTGTGTGCGTTTCATCAACCTACACTGGGAGTCTAAGAATTAACTAAGAATTAGGTTTAGTAATAACCATAGAATAATAAGCCATAAAAATGAGTACAAATGCTATCTGGCTCAGTTATTTTAATTCCACAGTGCCATCTAGCAATATCCTTCCACAGAGGAACTCTATAATCACAACTACAGCTTCATGAGAATGTTCAGTAACACCCTCAGAGCAGGGACTCCCATTTTACTGTTACTCATTAAGTGGAAGACTTTATATCCCTTATGTTATTTATCCTAATTTATTATATTTATTTCAATTTTTGTTACTGTAATTTATCTGAGTTTCTTCATATCATGTGAGCTGCATTAATGGTTTATGTTACGTTGGCTATCCTGCATTACATGTGATCATGCAAATAAAGCATAATTGGATGAGAGATTGGGGAAGGTTCAGAAGCACCAAGCTCCGGCTAGACTCACCTTGACTTAGGTAGTAAAAGGGGAAGTGTGCCAGGTGAGTCGAGTACTCTGGGAGCACGAACAGCCCACCAGGCAGGGTGTTCCACATCAGCTTGTTCCTGGAGACATGCAGGAACACCCGGTCCTTAATGATCTAGGAAATATGCAGAAATAGGCTAGTCAAAGTTGTTGCTGCGAAACCAATGCGCAGGCAACCCCTGAGACCTGAGAGACTAGAAGTTTTGGAGCTGTGGAGTTGTAGCCCTTGTAATCAAGAAGATACCAGATTTGCAAAAAAGACGCTGCTGTTGTATGGAGAGTGAGGGAACCATATCTGATTCACTAAATTTCCATCTGTAAATGTAAAAAAATGGTTAAATACGTCTGTTATTCAATTACTACTGTGAATAATTTCCCTCCTTAACATCTGTGGGAAAATTACCTCTCTGTTTAGATTTTGACCATTAAAAGGCCATTTATGCTAAATTAGGTTTTCATTTATACCTGTAGGTGGCAGTATCCATGCAGAACAAAATATGGGAACCGTAGCTGCACTGTTAATATTTTCTTCCAGACTTAATGAGCGATGATTATAATGATTTTCTGAATGATGGGAAATGACTGACTTTTTCACCAGCGTGATATGAGCCCTTGCACATGCACAAACCTCCAGTGTAGTATGCACGATCTTGTCGACAGTGGAGAAGTAAGCCTCCCACAACATCTGTGTTCGCTGCCTTAGAGCCAGCACTCTCTCACTGCTCACAGCCCGCACCGTGCTGGGCACCTGGAGGGGGAGATGGAGTCAGGAACCGACAACCCCCATGTGTGAAACTAAATCTTAGAATTCAAGGGGATTTGTTTCCCCGTTAGTTACCTGAAGCAACAGCCTCTCATCTCCCTCAATGACAGCCTGGTTCCACTGGATAACATCGGAGAATGGCAGCTCCCAGCCATTACTTAGCAACACTGGAATACAGGCCGCCTGAGGGTCAGACATACAAACGGACGAAAGGACGGCTTTTAAACAGGACATTCAGTGTAGAAATAATCTCTTTTGAGATCATGCAATGAAACTTAAACAATTTCAAGCCACTTAAAAGCATCTGTGTGTGCATTTCTAAAGCCTGCTTTAGCCAGGGCTCTAGTCATAAAACTGGGCTAAAAATTGGAACACTTGCTTTGCACAGACAGGGCCGACACCTCGTGACAGAAAAGGGGGGGAAAGAGAGTGGAGACAAAGGAAGGCTTGATGTACCTATTTGATGTCCTGTTTCCCTCCGTTTTTGTAAGATTTCTAGAGATTATATCTATATATATATATTATATATATAAGAGGGCGTTATTTATTCCAGAAGCACATATTCCCCTTGCTGGTGATTTTAAAACCACACTATCATTAGTGAATGGGAGACGAGTCAATGAAGTTCTCCAGGTAAGTGTGCCTGCAGCTGCCACAGCCTGCCTGGCCAACAAAAAACCTGGGACTCGCCTGACAGGGTCTCCCCCTGACAGAAAGACTGAAGGGGAACAACTTGCTTAAAACTCAGTTTGTATGAGCGTTGTTGTTTATGGTAAAGGAAGAGGAGGATAAAGAGAAGACAAGGACAAGTTGGTGGCAAGTTTCTGCCATGTCAAACATTGCAAGTTCTTTTGAGAGATTTGGCTGCAGTGAAATAAAGAAAGAGAAGATCTGCAAAACTTAAAATGGCGTGAATAGAAACAGCAGAGTAAAAGTGCAGACAGCAGGAGAGGCATTGGGTGGGGAGGGGTGTTACTGAAAGGCTGAGCTTGCTGCCAAACCACCGTTTAGTGGATATGTCCATTCAGCACAAGCACAGATCAGAGTTTCCGGTACTAAACCTCTGACTGATTGAGTGAAGGCAGAGAACAGGCAGGGGTGTGTGTGTGTGTGTGTGTGTGTGTTATCCACCACCCAAGGCTTCTCCTTCTTCAGGCTGAGCATGAAATAACGTTTTTAGCTATGGATTCTGTTTTTCTTCTCCTGCATGTGGGCAGCAAGGAGGAATGTGGGACACTTTTCCCATTGCAGCAGTGGGGCTCACATAGTATCCAGGGCATGACTCAAGAACATGTTTAGGGGTTGGGGCTGTACCTGCAGAGATTCTAGGAAGCGGAAAGATCCCAGGCGCCGCCCGCGAGGGACTAGACAGAAGGTGGAGTTATGAAGCAGCTCTTGGTAGTCATACCTGGGAGAGAGAAAGAGAAGGAGCGAGAGCAAAAAGCTGATCCCAGCTCATATATTTTCACAAACCTTTATAATGTTGCTGACACTCTTATGACCTGGGTCAAAAATGCATATCCGAAAGGATATTCAAATACTTTATATGAACGTACTTGTAATTATCAGTTTTATCAAACAGATAATTTGAGGATAGTAATGTATTTATTTGACATATATGCATTTAGATTTAAACATTTGTGTTAAATAACAAATGACCCGTACGGCAAATAAAATTCCTCTGCTTCAATGATGCCACACTAGCTGCTTTATTGCTAACTTAAAAGTTAAGGTTCAAATTTGCATAAAGGGGTACCGACTGTCTGCAACCTCATTGTTTTTGTTGTTCATTTAATGCAGGTATGCAGTAAAGGCTACATTGGCAATGCATTATATACTACGGGTTAAGTATATACTTTCAAATGTATCTTCTTAAACTATTTTGGTTTTGAGGTCATATTTGACCGGTAGTAACTGTAACTTAAAATACAAAAATACACCCCCACAA
>JAOYSI010032676.1:0-30541 GCA_025775065.1 Hiodon alosoides
GGGACAGAACATTTCAGTGTCTTTGAATAGGTTTTTTGGCTCTCACTCAGCTGTTATAGCATCTACTATCGGCTGCCTCTGCCCTTCCTTCACACAAAACTATTTATTCCACTACTGCCTTGCTTAAAACATTCTGTAAAATTTTAATGTTTAGTTGAAAAAAACAAAACACGAAATATCACAAGCTATTATTTATTTAATTGATCTTTCTTGAATACACATCCAAGCATATTTGCGCGTGTGCGTGTTTTCTGGACTCATGAGCAGTTCTACTGTTCTGCTCACCGTCAGTTGTCAGACAGAACCTCTCTCTTGCTGTCCCTACACTTACTATCTAATAATAGGTTTTACGTCCAGTTCTCCTTGCCTCTTTTCATGCCAACAACTATTGGTACTCCACACCATCTACCACTAAGATCACGGGTCTCGGTTTGTTAAAAGTATACTTTTCAAAAAGACATTAACTAATTTGCACTGAGGAGACCTGAAGAGGGGTTAATACAAATCATGATGTGAAGTGGAATTGGTAGAGTAGTTGAGTGCCTTTGAAACACAACACAAACCACTTTCCTATTTCACTTGTTTATCTCTCTTATGTGAAGTTAAAAAACAGCACCTCGCAAGAGCAATTACGACTGTACATATTTATTATAATTGTAACATGCATATTTAATTAAAAAAAATATATATACAATCTATCTTTTTTTTCTTCAAATGAACATCTGTTTTTGTCCTACAAAGTTGGTGCAAGCTGAGATGAACCATACTGTGAGTAAGTTATATGTAAATAAAAACAACTGAATGCCATTTGAAATGTATGTCTCTTCTGCATTATTGTTAAAAAAAAAAAGCTTTTATTGAGATTTTGGAGATCATAGAACCCCCTTTGACTAGCCTACAGTGGTAAAATCACTTATAGTGCACATGGAGCAGCTAGGATTTAAGATGACCAATATGATTCAATATTCTTGCCCAATGTTGAAAATCTGCATCTCCCACCCATCATATTGCTGTTTCCTTAATCACAGAGGAATAACTGATTGATGCTTACATGAGTGCACCACATAATTTTCTTTTCAAGCTCACTAAGACCAGTTGTATTAGCACAGTGCTCCCTGCATTAGGTATGTAGTAGGCAAATGTAGTATGCAAAACATACACCATTAACCTACTGCACAATAATACTAAATCCATACAAGAACACAGGTAACATTTTGTTTAAATTTCTCTTAAATAAATGGCTGCCTTTTAAAAACTGACTTGTACTGAGGAATGTACCTTTGACCATCTAAAGAGGTTAATCTGGTATAAATACAATAGCTGTTTTTATATTAAGTTTATAAAAACAAAAAAGAAGGAAAACGCCAAAAACCACCGACTGGTGTCCAGAAATATTGAAGAATTTAAAGTTAGAGGATGCTTAACAGAACCACGATCTCTTGGTCGGTTTGTGTTCAAAAAACAAGAATTAAAATCTTCAATAAATGAAACCTTATTTGTCACGGAGCTTTAAATTTGTCACAAAGTGAACTATTTTTGTTTTTGTTTTACTGAATAGTAAAATAACCAGTGAGGAGGGGAGTTTTTTAGTCGCCATTTTAAAATTACGGCCTTTACATTTTTAAGACAAGCATGCAATGCACTAATAATTTAGTGCTGAAACAACGTAGTATATGTTTGGTATTACAATCCACACAAAACTTCATAATTTAACATGAGTTACCCTTATTATTATTTATTTCTTATCGGTCAAATCATGAGTTTCTGTCAGTGGGCTAAAATATATATATATTTTTTTTAACGCCTCTATGTGATAACATATTTTTCTGCACTTTTAAAATTATCTGTTTCAACTTCCGGAGATCTCAGTCTACGTAACTCACACTTCCCTTGGGATATGTTGGGCGCGCCACCGTGTGTTCCACTTTATTGTCGCCAACAGAGGAAGGAGATCGCGCGTGCGCATAGATCGACTACCGGCCAGTATCAATCGATCAGAGAGAGGAAGATGGCGGTGGATTGAGTCTGAGAAGAGAGATCGATCACCGAATCACTCGATTGAACTGGATTAACGAAGTACTGGAAAATCTGTCAAAAACAACACCATAGCGGATACGCGGAGAGAGGTATGCAACAGAAAAGTATTTTTACAGTCTATTTTAGAGGATGCGTAGCCTTGAGAAGTACTAGGCTGAAAGGACAAACAGGGAAACACAGGCCTCCCCGAGCGTCGACCGCCATTTTGTTCTTCTGAATCTGGCATGTCTAGGCACGGTGAATTAATCCCGGATAGAGAGCGTTGAGGGATAGAGGATACATAATCAATACGCTGCATCGTCAACCAAATACTACCTAGAAGAAAGACTGGTTTGTCTTTTCTGTGTACTGCCCGACTTTCCGCATATGAAGTAATTAATCAAGCACAAATCGAGCCATAGAAGTTTAGGCACCCTCCATTAACTATCTAAGATAACCAGCAATGTAGCTAACGAGCAGTTCTGCTGTCCAAACAGTATCTGTATTCTGAATTAACGCAGAAAATTGTTTTCTGAATTTTCTAAATACAAACCCCAAGCTAAAGCAGCGGCACTGAACACTAATCAGTAAAATAAATTAAATAAATTAAAGACCGTATAAGCATGTAGGCGGCCTACTGACTGTACTTCAGAAACAAACACTGCAAACCATGATCCTTGAAACTGATCTGTTCTTAAGTTTCTCAGTGATGAAACACGAAAGCTTGAGAAGAGCACATGACGCGTAAAGTGTTGTAGTTTAGGCATTTTTGGTCAGGTACACTCAGATATCCCACTGTATGTTTTAAATGATGATTTGGCTGCTGAAACGTTTCAACATAAAGTGCCTCGCTCAGGGTGACTATAGTATATCATGAAAAAAAGAACTCGGTGTCAAATTGCCTAATTTCCCAATTAGTTTGTTTTATGTACTCCAATTTTAAGATTAAATTAATCTATGATAATGGTCAATTGTGTATAATTTAAGATGATTATTTTATGGTTTCACCAGACTAAAGGAAGCCATTTTTCATGTTTCTTTGGCTAAAAGACACCATGGTAAAGGGGCAGTGTTTCGGCAGTTTTCTGTACTAATGATAAGTGAAGTGACTATAGCGTATTCTGCCATATTATACAGTCATCACAATACATGTTACATGTCTGTGCTCTTTTCAGAGGCTGAGACGGCCATAATCTCTGGCAACCTTTTAGTTCTCCCGTTCCTGTGATGGATTTCCCCTGGCACAGTGGGAATGTTCTGGAGCAGCTGAACCACCAGCGTCAACTGGGCCTGCTATGTGACTGTACCTTTGTGGTGGACGGAGTGGACTTCAAGGCCCACAAAGCGGTGTTGGCTGCCTGCAGTGCCTATTTCCGCACACTCTTTCTTGACCAGAAAGATGTTGTGCACTTGGACATCAGCAATGCAGCTGGTGTGTGTTTTGGGTTGGCTTCTGTTTTTATGTTTGTGTGTTTGACCAAGCAATAGTCACTCAAGCTCTCCGTAGCTCAGAAAAATTCAGACTTGAGTAAGATTTTATTCTTCATCCGTTTTTTTTTTTTTCTGAATGTGTTTTCCCTAGGTCTGGGACAAGTCCTTGAATTCATGTACACAGCTAAACTGTGTCTGAGCCCTCAAAATGTAGAGGATGTACTGGCTGTGGCCACATTCCTCCAGATGCAGGAGATTGTCAATGCCTGCTCTGCCTATCGGTCTCTTGCTGGCTCTGCGCAGGGCAATGTTGGACCATGCCTAAATTCAAGTGAGTACACATTGTGATTGGACCTAGCATCATTATCTTAAAATTACTGTATTGAATTGCACTTCTGATTAGCTTTAGATGACATGCTAGGTAAGAAGTATAGTCAGCAAATACAATTTTTGCTGTTTTATGAAAATCACTGAAAAATTACCAGAATGAGAGGGAGTGGTGTATTATTTATCACTATGGAACCATTGACAGTAGGGGGGGGATTCGTTGTTTAACTGTTAACGGTTTGGCCTCTTTTCTTGTCACGTGCCTTGCTGTCCTAGAGTCAGAAAAGACAGTGGAAATGGAGCTGCCAGAGACAGGCTTGCAGGGAGCCGAGGTCAGTCCAACGCAGCACGATGGGACAGAGCAGGAGGTTGCACAGCACAATCAGGAGGATTGCCCGGCTTTTGGAAACAAGCACGTCCTCACATCACAGGCAGCCCCTCAAGGAGAGGCAGCCTTGCAGTCAGAAGGTAGCGCTGTTGACAAGCAGGTCTCCGAGACCCAGGAAACCGAATTGGAGCCCATGGCACTGGAAAAACCTGGCCCCCCTTCGCAGCAAAGAGAAGTCACCACCTCAGCCCCTGAGCAGGAGGACATGGAGGAGGAGACGGCGGCCAAAGAAGTTCCGGAATATCAAGATGACCCCTCTGACGTAGACTACACTCCCAGTTAGTTTGAGTACATTTCTGTGTTTAACAGTTTTTGTGTACATATTTGTGCATGCGTGTTGATGAGGAGCCGTGTTGCATTTACAGAAGTCCCAATCAGGTCTGCTGCGAGGAGGTCTTACATAAGTACCCGTCGGAGCAGGGCCAAGAGAGCATCGCTGAAGACTTTTCCCCAAGGTACGCACAGAATCTTTGTTAAGTTCTATTGATCTTAATCAGTTGATCTCTATAAATCAATTGTACTTTTGTGTGTATCGGTATGTTTGCGTTTTCCTCCGTCACAGATCATGACTCAAGTGAAGGGCGAAAGTCAAAGAGGGATTTTGAGGAAGATGAAGAAGCAGAGCAGGAAGTGGAAGGAGAAGAGGAGGGAGACGATGGCGAGGAGATTGAGGGTGATGATGCCTTATCTGAGGAGAGTGGTGGCGAGGGAAAGCATCTACGGTCAGGCGCTTTCACTGATCGCAGCGAGTCCCGGGTGTATGGCTCTGTCACACATAAGTGCGAGGTGAGAGGGGACCTGGCTGTTTGTTTACTGGTGTCTGTGAGTGTGTCCTTGTCTATTTCCACTTGTCTGTTTGTGTGCATTAGCTAAGAATGGGCTGGTTTATTTATAAATGGTAGCCTTTGCATTATGCTTTAACAATTGTGAAAATGATTTTCTATTTATTTATTTATAAATTATACGAAGGAACCTTGTATTCCAATGTACTAGTAAGTGTGTTTATCTGTTGTGTTGGTTCTTTGCAATTAGAACAAATGGTTTGTGCTTTGCATCTTCTAAAGTATCTTCTAAAGCTTTGTATGTTGCTGTAAAAAAGTCTACCAAATAGATTATAGTATTTTATTCATTCATTCATTCACTCTGCCTATCGTTAGCTATTTGTTTGTGACTATACTTTATATCTCTGTGGGTTTGTAATTCCTGGTCAAGGACTGTGGGAAGAAGTTCACTCATACTGGGAACTTCAAGAGGCACATCCGCATTCACACAGGAGAGAAGCCCTTCAGCTGTCGTGACTGCCACAAGGCATTCTCTGACCCGGCTGCCTGCAAGGCACATGAGAAGACTCACAGGTCAGTACTTGTATGGATGAGTTACCTTTGATCCCTGTAGACAAGAGGTTGGATAAATACACTAATGCTACTCAGTAGGCACAATTCTATTTATAGTTTATTTGATATAAATTCATTTTAAAATGATTTGAGCTCATTTTCTTTCCTGTTAACTTTGATAATCTCCTGTGGTTCTTCCTCAGTCCAGTAAAGCCGTACAGCTGTACGGCATGTGGGAAGAGCTACCGTCAGATCAGCCTCCTGAATCTACATCGCAAGCGGCACACCGGTGAGGCGCGCTACAGCTGCGAGGATTGTGGGAAGCTGTTCACCACCTCGGGTAACCTGAAGCGTCATCAGCTGGTGCACAGCGGCGAGAAGCCCTACCACTGCGACTACTGCGAGCGAGCGTTCTCCGACCCCACTGCCAAGATGCGCCACTTGGAGACTCACGACACAGATAAGGGCCACCGGTGCCCACACTGCGACAAGAAGTTTAACCAGGTGAGTCTAAATGCTTGGGAGCGGGCAGCCTGTGACTGGCAGAGACGATATTCAAACAATCCACCGTGAATCGTCCCGTTCCGGACGAATCTGTGCAAATATTGAATAACTGCATAAAGCTCTTCCTGGGTCGTACCTGTGCTCTATCAGTTGGGGAACCTGAAGGCTCACCTGAAGATTCACATCGCAGACGGGCCCTTGAAATGCAAAGAGTGTGGGAAACAGTTCACCACCTCAGGTAAGAGCAACTTGCACAGGGTAGCAGATTATGTCTTGTCTGCACCTGTGGTAGGTTTATGACAGCATTTGTACCTGCGCAGGTAACCTGAAGAGGCACCTACGAGTGCACAGCGGAGAGAAACCGTACGTTTGCATGCACTGCCAGAGGGCTTTCGCTGACCCGGGAGCTCTGCAGAGACATGTCCGCATTCATACAGGTAGTACTTTCACCTGTGCAGGTGTATGGAATGTTGCATTTGTTAGCCAGTACAGTTGCCTACAATTTATAATCGAGTGTTTAAAGCATGTCACATAAATATCATAAGATTGCATTTCGCACTGGACAAACGCATGTTTGCGCATTGAATATCCAAACATATTTTGTGTTTCATAGGCGAGAAACCCTGCTTGTGTCTTATCTGTGGAAAGGGCTTCACTCAAGCCAGTTCCCTTATTGCTCACGTCCGTCAGCATACTGGAGAGAAACCCTATGTCTGCGATCGGTGTGGAAAAAGGTCAGAAGCACCTCACGAATAGTCTTAGGATGTCCCACTTCAAAATATTTATCTCCTAAAATATCCTTCCACGTTTCTTTCTCCTTCCAGGTTTGTCCAGTCCAGCCAGCTGGCAAATCACATCCGTCACCATGACAACATCCGGCCCCACAAGTGTCATGTCTGCAACAAAGCCTTTGTCAATGTTGGAGACCTCTCTAAACATATAATCATTCACACAGGTAGTAATGCCCTCCGCGGTTTGGATGTGATTTGCAATGTAGATATTAAGGTCGTTGTGCAGTAGAGTATTTGACCACAGAATGGGTATAAATCTCTCAAAGCTGCCATATATCTTTCTGGTGGTTAACTTGTTTCTCCCGCTATCTCTTTTATGAATGCATTCCAAACACAAGGATGTATTTGCACCTCTTCATTTTATTTATAACTCCCATATCTTCCTCCTCTCTTCTGTTCTCAGGTGAGAAACCTTTCCTATGTGACAAGTGTGGCCGGGGCTTCAACCGCGTGGACAACTTGCGGTCGCATGTGAAGACTGTTCACCAGGGAAAAGCAGGCATGAAGCGGCTGGTGGTGTCAGGTGGCGAAAGTGATGGTGGTAGTGGGGGAGCAGACAAGCTTCACCCAGCCTCCACCTCTGCATCCGAGCTGGATGACAGCGAGGTCAACATAGTCACCGTTACTACAGATGATATTGTTACCTTGGCAACTGAGGCCCTGGCTGCCAGCACTGTCGCTCAACTGACAGGTCAGAAATCACGGTGTCTTGTAATATGGTGCGTGAATAGTGAGAAAATGAGAGAGAGACAAACAAAAAGATGGGCAAGTGGAGGAAAGTTAAGGGAGAGGGACATGAGATTAAGTGCTACTAAATGGGGGGTAAAGAGAGGGAAGTTACATAGGAGGGATGAGAGGTAGGGCATGACGTGATGGGAATATGTATCAGCATTTCTTTCTGGCCATAACTGAAACTGTGTCCATCTGTAGTGGTTCCTGTAGCTGCATCCGTGTCGGCGGACGAGACCGAGGCTCTTAAAGCAGAGATAACTAAGGCAGTAGAGAGGGTCCAGGAGGCCGGTAAGTCTGACCCGCTATAGACAGACGCACAGATAATATACGACTCCTCATAAGGAAATATGAATCAAAGACATAGTACGATAATACAATGTTTAATTGCATATCTTTTGCAAGTATACCAAAAGGTTGTTTGATAAACAAGTTCTTAAAAAGTATTTATTTTCTATGTACGAATGTCTTCTTTCCTCCCAGACCCTAACACCCAGATCTTGTACGCTTGTGACTCCTGTGGCGAGAAGTTCCTGGATGCCAGCTCTCTGGCTCAGCATGTGCGCATTCACACAGCCCAGGCACTGGTCATGTTCCAGGCTGACTCTGACTTCTACCAGCAGTATGGGGGTGAAGGCGCCTGGCAGACCACCGAGCAGGTCATTCAGGGAGGAGAGCTCCTCTTCCGGACCAGGGAAGGCGAGGCTGAGGGGGAGGAGGAGGAGGAGGAGGAAGAGGAGGAGATGCCTCAGGCTGAATCCCAGCCAGACGTGGAAGAGACGTCAGCTGAGTCTGTGCCTGAGCCAGTGGAGATGGAGTGTGGCGATCAAGCTGACTGAGAAGGACTGTCGCTGTCCGAGCAGACTCGGGAAGTTAATTCAGAGTAAATGACAATTGGACATTTGGGGTTGACGTAACCAAGGATTACATGTTCTGACGGACATTGTTCCGGATTTGTAATTTGCAAATGGTTGTATACTCATCTTTTTCTGTATTATGCTGAATTATCAAACTCTAATTTAAGTGATGTTTAAAGACTGGAATTGAATTACTACAAGTACCATCTCTATTAATACCCTCCTTCCGTCACTTCACTATCCTCTTTCCCAGAATCTCTTGGAGCAATAGCCGGCAAGATATAATGTATCATAAAATGTAATGTATCATCAGTTGTATCATTCTGAGCACATATATAGAAATTTGTTATCTATAATTAAGGCCATGATATTTCTCTTCTTACTTTCACCATCTACTCTAACAAAACTTAACTGTGTAGGCTAATATGAAAATTAGACATTACTCCTACTTTCCTGCTCTTACCATTTAATGGGGTGGTTGCTTTTCAAAGGATCTGTAAACACAGAGGTAATTATAGTAAGGAGTATTGTGTCCGCTCCTATTTTTACTAAAAGGCGATATGTAAAATGACATAATGTATTCTTCTAAAGATCGCGGGTATTTAAAGTACACTCACTTTTACCTGTTTCTTTGATTAACTTAATCAGATAAGTAGAAAGTGTGATGGTCCTCTGCATACAGTTGGTTAAGCTGTTGTGCACAGCTGCTGCATTCAGTTTTGGACTAGTCTTCCTCATTGTTGAGGTTAAGCACACTTTGGCCACAGTAGAACTGTTCTCCAGACCTCCAGTCTTCGTTTCATTCACCTTCTGCATAGCTTTGTAAAGCCATCTGTAGCTCTGATGCATAGCTTTGTAAAGCCATCGGCATCTGTAGCTCTGTATTGCAGGTATGTTCCAGTTGCTCAATAAAATTAAATCTGTATAAATTCAAAGCTGCTGTCATGAGTATTTGTGTGTGCTCTGTGAGGACAGAGCTGGTGGCGTGAAATGGGGTTAATCCAATGATTTAACATTCTCCCTGATTATGACAAATAACTATGAAAGTTTGACAAAGGTGTTCAATCTTGATCTTTATTGCTACATGATGCTGTGACATATTTCACAATGAGCAGTTACTTCTGAATCCGAATAATGTGTGAGTCACCTGAAGAATTACTGAAGGACAAAGAAATGATCAGTTAATTGTAACAGTAACAGTTACCTATTACTGTTCATGTAAACCTGCACCTAATTATTTATTTGAGTCTGCTTCTCTCTGTATTTAATTTGAAGGGAAAAGTAACCTTTTTCAAAACCTTTGTATTTTATGCAAGAGATGATGACAGATACCACTAGGATGGAAAAGTATTTTCCTGAACTTTACTCTGGTTGGTAGGAATTTCCCACTCTGAATGGTGTGATTCAGTCCAATGTGGACCAAAACAAGTCAGGTAAGCATGACAACATGTTAAACCTAGGATCAAAGATAACAGTTGTGGCATTAAACTGCCTTTCTCAAAAATGTGCTGGTATTGATGATCAAAGTTAAGTTCAATATCAAGCTGAATGGACAGTAAGCAGCTGTGACATTAAAATAGCTCCCTCAAAAATGTGCTCGCAATAGTTACGAAGTTGAATCTTAGTATGGGATTGTGTGGGTCCTGTAGCATGCTTAATCCCCTCTGCTTTCATGATGACTGGACTTCACTCTACATGAAGGAAATTGACAGTTGGCCGGAAAGGAGATGGAAATTAGAGAAGGGAACAAAAAGTGAACAATTATGAGGGAGTGAAAAGACTCCGATTACAATCGCTCTTAAAAGAAAAATATGGTCTAGAATTAGGTTACATGTAGTAAAGTGTTTTACTAATAACCGAATGCAATAATTAAATGTGCCCCAATGAAAGTTAAATAGTTAATCTTGACAGTTAAAGTCTCACAGAGAACACCAGCAAATCCAAATTACATTTTAAAAAGTTGAGTTTTATAAATGAAACTTATTTAACGTTAAAATTATCTTACGAGCATTGTCAGATATTTGGAATGAAACAAATAATATCTGCCATAATGTCTAGCTAATGTTTTGCATTATTTTGACAATGCAGATTAAATAGCCTACCCTACGGGAGGGCTGGGGAGTAAAACGCAGTTTTAAATAGGCAGAAAAGCTGATATTCTATTCAGATCAAATAAACATGAAACAAATAAAATAGCAAATAATTAAAAAAGGATTAAGGATATTATTATTTTTTTTTTTAGGAAGCAGGAGAAAGAATCACTACGTTCTGCGAGAGGGGAGGGCGACTCGTCAGTCCTACTCCTTCTAGAACTCTCCGCTGATGCATGCAGTAGAGGGTTAAAACTATTCGTAAATTCAACACTAAGCAAAATGTTATTTATATAGACATGGGCCAGCGATATTTTAATTTAAGACGCCTACACAAGTACACCATTTACCTTACAATGGCGAAATTACTCAAATTATGTTTGATTTTAACACTGTTTTACTGAATGAACTACAGCTCATCTTTACTTCGATAATACTGTAACAACTGTTCATTTCAAGTGATCCGGTCTAATACCCTCAAGCACAAAAATATCAATCCAACACGAGAGGCGCCTTTTTGTTTTGAAATGCTAATAGTGATGCAATTTCCGTCCTGCTATCACGAGTTTCTTGTCAACTGAGACTGAGTCGTAGTAACATGTCAGTCTAGTGACTTTAGTTCATTGCTGGTGGACCGATGGGTGGACTGGAAGACATGCGGTGGTTTAACTTTATGTAAAGGAGTTATTGTACTCTCTGTGATATATTACTCTAAGCAGACCCTCAAAACACTAAACTACTTTGTTGATATTGACGGTGTTGGGCAACGAGGTTGAAAAGAGAGAACGTACTATTGGATACCGGTATGCCTTGCCTAATAATATGTACATTTCAATACCAGTTCGATTAAATGTTGTATTTTGTATTCTGTTTTTATAGTAACAGAAGCATTTGATATAAATGAGTAGTTAAGACTAGTACAGGTCGAGTGTATAATGGATCTGCAATTTCCACTCGAATGTGTATGAGGTAGCCGCATTTCTGACTAGAACACTATATTGACAGGGGAGGCAATTGGGTCCGTATATTAGTCAAGTCTCGAATGCTTATTGCGAAATAATAACGTAGGTGGTCAAAATGTTTTAAGGTTTGTCTTTACGACAACGTTCGCTCTAACTAACCGCTGAAGGTAGACTACCATGAGGGTGGATAGATGGGGCAGCAATTTTTCGGATCTGCCAAGTTAACTAGTTCTTTGTGGCAGTTTCGAGCGGTCACAACAACAGTCACTGGTGTGATGAGTATCTATTAAGGTTACATGCTTGCAAAATAATGGCCATTAGTGTTTACGTTTTAACTTGCTAACGAGCTATCCAACTTCTTCAGCTAGCAAGCCAGCTAGTTGAAATTAACAATTGCTGCTGCAGTGTTCGCCTGTCCTTATCTGGCATTTATCCCTATTTCTTATTTAATATTATCAAGATTAGAGTTATTTTCACAGTCACCCGAATTCAAGGATATAAAAAATGCAAGGTGCTTAGCTACTTGACTAGCATGAAGACTAATATCGCTGTTTGTGCTTCCACTGCAGCATTGACAACTTTCTAGCCATAGTATATCGGTTGTAATTTCTTACACCAAGTGCTGTTGTAGTTGTTTCCGGGTTAAATATTAGTGTCAACAAAATAAAAGACTCAGAAGGATTTAAAAACGATCGCGACGGAAATCTGTGAAAACGGGTGACATCTACCCGTGACCGTTTGAGGCATAGTGGACAACAAACGAGGAACATACCGGAGACCAGCTGACATCGGCAGGCGGCCTAGAAAACAACGAGAGATGGATCAACTCAAAGTCAAAGACAGAATACTGGAAAATATTTCCCTCTCTGTAAAGAAGGTAGGTTAAAAACGGTCGGGACTGTCTCGGTAGATGCAGAAAACGAGCGATACTAAACTGATCGCTTTGTTTTTTTGGCCTAGGAGAAAGGGTGACATTCCATAATGGAATTAAAACCTAGTGAATTTAAAGCGATTCTTTCAGGATACAGGTATATAATATTGAAAATCGTTTAAAAATAATAATTAAAAAAATTAGGTCTGTGAAACAAATATATGTTGTATAAATGAAGGCTGTTTTAAATCTTAAATATTTTTCTTCGTAATCATAATGGACAACAGAGAAGCAAAGCAAACTCCCTAAGAGGAAAACAGCGGCCACATTGGTATTGTCCTGCAAGAACCATGCTGCCCTGATTTCCTCAACCCATTTTTAGCTGTTGTGGCAAAATGTATTTGGGTAGATGTATAGAAGCACTATTGTATAGGAATGGAAGTGAACTGTATATTCTAGTCGTTCTGGATTAAATGCGCTGTCGTAATCCAGTATCTGCACTGGGATCGTTGAGAACCTATATACCAGGTTCAGCCACCTTCCTCTACATGGTTTAGACAAAATTTAAATTAGTAAATTAATTTTCACAATTAAATGCGTTTCGTTTCGCCTCAGGTCTTCTGGGTGTTGTATGCGAATCACTTAATGACCTGAGTTTCTAATCTCTATCCTTAAGTGCCCTTTCTTATCCTGCATTCCCCAACCGATTCGACCCCTCCCACCTATTTGTCATTAGTCAATATTTCAATCTTCTTCTCCTTTTATTCAATTGATATTTCTAGTTAAAGGCCACCAGCTCACATGCGTGTCAGGTGCATGGCGTTATGATTAGGTTGCCTATTTGGGCTACAACTAAATAGCATTTTAGTCTGTTGTGCTTTTGTTGTTTTAATCGACTTGATTTTTATTGCATGTGCCGCATTTTTGCTTTGCCAAAGTAATCAGTCTTTTAAAGATTAAGCTTTGAAAAATAAGTGTTACATTTTTATACATAAAAGAAACCAATTTTTTTTTTATTTTCGGCAATGATTCAGCTTCTTTTAAGTTCCCTTTTACAGCTGATATGTTTGTTTCTGTTGTTTTACTGGTCACAGCTCAGGCCAGATTTGTCTCCCCGTGTCACATTAAAGCTAAATTCAGAGGTAAAGTAAAACGGTCTTCATGGACATAGGTGTTAAGATTTTAATTGATATTCTTAAACAGACATTCTTTTTTGGAGCGTATATATGGCTTAGTGCTTATTTGAGTACATTGGTAATCATGCAAACATCAAAATTGTAGAAAAATTGCAATAATGTATTGATAGTGGATTTAAATGCTATGGCATAAGGGACACAAAAAGTTGGCAAAGGTGAGCGGCAAATTAAATTAACGTCCGGATTGCAAATGTGTTTGGTATATTCTTATGAGGTTTGATTCACTCTGTTTCTTACAATTGGATGTGTTGATACGTGGTGACAAGGGCCTTGTTCCAATAATAAAAGAAAAGGTTCTGATTGTAAAGAAATTGTATGGAGTACAAATGGTAGCCCAATACTCTACAGAGTGATATACAAGTGTTTCAAGTTTTAATTTTAATTTTTTTATCTGTAGTAAAATAATTTCTGCACCATGACACAAAACGTACTTAAAAACTACGGGTCTTAAGTAAACTTGAATAATGCATAGTGCTGTCCTGTTCATGTTATTAAATATAGCCTTGCTTTAAAAAAAAAAAAAAAAAAATTAACATATAGCTTTTTATACATCAGGACTTTCTAAGCATTGAACAAAATATTATTATGCTTATTATTACAGGGATGGAAATAGTTGTCAAATATTACATTGCAATTAACAATACAAATGCTGTGCAAAGTTGTTTTTTTGCTTTGTTAAAAACCATAACAAAAATGCAGACTGCTATACAAACAAAACATATTTCCGTCCCATGGCCGATTGTTAGTATGGCTACAGATGTCTGCTTGACGCATGTAAACTTGTTTATAAGATCACATGGCCTTTGGGAGATTCACTGAACATTGATAAAGATAAAACTTTTTGCATTGCAAGGTATTGTAAAAAAAACATGCTATTGTACTTAGGTTTGCATATACATATGTACCCTCAACCATATATTGTGACAATAGAACATTGTGGTGACTGTTGTCTGTTGTCTGTGATGTATGGGTATTCAGGGGATTCTATCGAAGCAAAAAAAACCTTGGACAACATCTGATATGTCTAGAGGGATGGCGGTGTTCTAGAAAATTCTGAGTGTATAGGTCCGTATTTTCTAGAAGATTTAATACTTTTGCTCGAAAGCCTCACTGAGTCTCTGTTTCAGTTGCAAAGTTACTTTGCTGCCTGTGAAGATGAGACGCCAGCAATCAGGAACCATGATCGTGTCCTGCAACGGCTGTGTGAGCACTTGGACCATGCCTTGCTATATGGGTATGACAATAATGGTGGTGTGTGTGATGTATATTGTCTGCATTAATTGTCCGTGTCTGACAGGTATTTCTATTTTAAATGATGAATGATGCGCTCATAAATTAAAAGCCTTATTTGTTTTCTGCTCTGCATCGGTTTTCCAGGCTGCAGGATATCTCCTCAGGCTACTGGGTCCTGGTTCTGCATTTCACCCGAAGAGAGGCGGTCCAACAAATAGAAGCACTCCAGCACATTGCCACCAACCTTGGGCGCAGTGAGCTGAAATCCCTCTGTTACACATTTACATGTAGACATGCACTCCCAAGAAATCAAAGTAAAATAATAACAGTGCAAATGAAAACTTGATTATAAGATAAAGCTCAATTTAATACATTTAATCAGAGGGTTTTACATCTAAATTGTGCTAAGTGTATATGTGGTTGTTTATTAGAAACTATCAAATTGTATTGTACTCTTTTTGGTTATTCAAGAAGTCATTTTATGGGTAATGTCTGCAGTACATGGTGTCACAACCAGATTTCAGTTAATTAGCGGGTTGAGACAGGAAACTTCACGTACTGAACGTTTAATTCCTGTAGTCCAATAAATTATTCTCAGAAATGCATGATAATTGTTTTGTATGCAGGTCGGGCCTGGCTGTACCTGGCATTAAGTGAGAGTTCACTGGAGAGCTACCTGCGTCTCTTCCAGGAAAACCAGGGACTGTTGCAGAAGTATTATTTCAAGTAAATCTCACTATCTGCTGTATACGTGGTGAACTTGAATTTGGGAGTCATATTCATTTGTATAGTGTACTTAACTGGGCGTGTATATGTTTCAGAAATGCCTTGGTTTGCAGCCATGATCACCTCACACTCTTCCTCACTCTCGTGTCGGGATTGGAGTTTATTCGATTCAACCTTGAGTTGGTATGTCTGCTCCTTAACAAAAAAGAATAGGTATAGGTGCAAATAATTATAAAAAAATAAAGTTTGTGAATACTCAGTCCCTCCATAAGTATTGGGACAATGAAGCATTTTGGCTTTATGCTCTAAAAGTGAATCAAACAATTACCATGAAATCGAAATATAGACTCTCAGCTTTTATTTGAGGGTATTTGTGTATATATTTGTTTCACCTTTAAGAAATGACAGTATGCTTCACACATACTGTCCCCCTGTTTCAGGACACCAAAAGTATTGGGACAGATTATTATATAATGTATAATCACTCATGTTTAGTATTTGTTTGCCAGTCTTTTGCATACAGTAACTGCCAGGCCTGTACTGCAGCCATCATCGGTTGTTTGTTTTGAGGTCTTTTTACCTTAGGTTTTATTGTCCGCAAATGAAAGGCATGTTTAATTTAATTCAATCCTCTATAGAGGTCTTCCTTAGTTTACTGGCTTTTTGCTTTTTGCTCATCAGTGTTTTCTTTCTTTTAATGATGTTTTGCTGTTATTGCTAAGCCAGGGCTTTTGCTGTTTGTGATCTATTTTTTAGATTGTTTCAACCTCATGACATCTCTCTGGTCCTCATGTTGACAGAATCAAGACTAGACATTGATAGCTCTCTTATACCTGCAAAAATGATGCCTCGGTACACACCTGTCAAGCCAGTTGTCCGAATACATTTGGTGTGGTGAATTAGGGGGACTATATATTGAAGTGTTGTCTTACTTAAATAGTAATACCAATATGCACACAAATACCCTAAAATTAAAGTGGAGAGTCTATTAACCTCCTTGAGAATGTTTGATTATAGAGCCAAAGAGACAGCTTTACTGTCCCAACATAAATATAAACTCACACGTGTGTTGTTAGTACTTGGCGTAGGGTAAGAAGATGAAAGCTATGATAAGATATTTACCTTCTAAGCTCCTCTTTAAATAGTTCAGAATGTTACTACAGCTGCATGCTTTCTGTTTGAATTCAGTTTACTGAGTTGTTGAAACACTTTACCTAAAGCCCATATTCTTGAATACTAAGGGACTAGCAAAGAGTTTAGTGACGTTAATGTAGTGAAACCCTTCTGCCCCTTAAATGTTGTATTTCTCCTTGGAGCAGGATGTCCCCTATCTGGATGTTGCGCCTTACATGCCAGAGTACTACAAACCTCATAACTTGCTGGACTTTGAGGAGAGACTGCCAAGCTCAGATAGTTTGTCCCTACACTCTTTCACCTCCCTAACCTCCACCAACCTGGAGTGGGATGACAGTGCCATTGCTCCCTCCAGTGAGGGTAAGTAACCACAACATGCACACACACATGCACACACATGCACACACACACACACGTGCACACACACACGGCTGACAGACATGGATCATTTAAGCAATTTTCTGTGGTTCTGCTAATTAATTGAGATTGAAACCATGTAGACTGCATGGTTATACGTTTTACTGGATTCAAACTTTGGTTCTTAATTAAGCAGTCAGTTTTTCCACACCTTCCAGGGTGGAAGTCTTGTATAAGGCCTTAGCTAGACCTCACATTGAGCTGTGTTACCCAATCCTGGTCAAGGGGCCCCCTGTGAATTCTTCTTAATTAGGTATGATTAAAACTGGCCATGGCGTTATCTGACTTCGACCCACTACTTTTTTATTTACACATTTATCTTAACTAGCCTGTCATCATTCTCAGACCGAATTCATCACTGCTGGGCTGTATGTGACATGCTTTTGAAAATCTTTCGCTCAAAGTTAAAGAGAGATGTAGAGATGCAAATGTCGAGATGCATGTTGTAAATGAGCAGTAGAGCTGAGATGAAAATGATTTATAAAAAAAACTTTCCACATAGGGAATTTTTAGTCTTCTTTGGGTGGCTAAATTGAGTGTTTTCAAAACATGTTTCGCATATTGGTCATTCACAGCGGCCGTTTAAAAAAATTCCATTCTTGTACAATAGACAAAATTCATTTAAGAGTGCTTCTCATATAAGCAGACACATTTGGGTGCTTATAACTGTATGACTATAATCCTAAATATGTACGTTTGTTTTTTGTGTTAATAATATGCATCATGATTGATTTGTTTATGACACAATCCATCTTGGTGTCATGATATTTGGCGATCCATCATAGTATCACGATATTTGCTACAATGTGAATCGTCTCATGCCTAGCTTTCATTGAGCAAGGTGTTGTTTTGTTTTGTTTTGTGCCAAAACCTTTACAGCAGACATAAGTACATCAAAAGTAGTCAAATCCAGGCCCCATATTCACTGAACAGCTCTAACAGTCGTACATGGGAAGATCTTGGTTGGTTCCAAACATAGAATACACAGGAGGGCCCCAGGACCTGGATTGGGAACCAAAATTAAGTCTTCATGTCTTCATACTTGCAGGGGTATGTTGCCAACTTGCTGAAGCACCATGTCACGATCTTGTTTTCTCATACCATCTAGTTGTTTCATACTTTCCTCACATTATCATACATTCGCTGCTAATTTGAAGTCTTATCCCTCCTCTTTTAGATTATGATTTCGGTGACATCTTCCCTGTGTTGCAGTCAATGCCATGTGCAGACTGGGAAGGTGGGACATGGTTACTCACCCCCCCCCCCCACTTCCCGTTCTCGCTCCCCTTTCACCCAGCTCTCGTCATCTCGCACGTTTATTCCGCAGTGTGTCAGAATGCATTGTGCAAAACGTATGTGGCCTGCTGTTCCGGATTGTCTGTTCGGTGTAACTTTCTGCTGTTGGGGTGCAAGACGGCATGTTAATGCAACAACAAAGAGTAAACTAATCAATTTGTAAACTAATCAAGGGCTTTCACTGTTGGCAAAGTTAACGAAAGTTCAGAGTGAAAACTGTTCAACTTCAAACCCAAAATGTAAATGCAAAGATTTAACAACGATTAGAATATCCGTTTAAATGTTGCATTATAGATCCCCAAGTATTAGTACTTATCGGTGGATTGTGTCATTCAAAATAATTGCACAAGTTTTGAATGAGTACTCTAATCTTTTGACACTTGACTTGGGTGTTTCCACTCTTGGCGAGGAAATATGGTGTTTTTTTTCTATTTGGGCTTAATTTTGCGGGATACCTCTCTGGAGGGAGCTGCTTCTATTTTTGGAAATGTTTATTCTTTCTCATTTTCTGCCATGTTTCCGCAGTCGATTACTTGGTTAGATAGGAGATCACAAAGGCGTGTAGGTGAACAGATATATTTATGGCTGTATTAAGTGCATAGTAAAACTAATCAAGTCGATTTCATTTTTAATATGGTATGATTATAATGATTATATTTGCCATGTTTAATGTAATGCAGGTTTTTAATTGGTCAAGTTTTCTTAACATGGCTGACAAGTTTATTGACAATTGACATGTTAAGAACAGCTACATTTTCTAAAAACCTAATACGATCAAATTTTTTCGGTTTTATCTGAACTGTTTAGTACACGTTTGTATAACCATATAAGGACAGTCAGCTAAAGTTCTTGGTTTCTCGGGTTGAGTATACTTTAAATAGCTAAGCTGCTTGTTCACTCATACATTGATGCTCAGATGTGATGAATATATAGATATGCTTCAGTTGTATTGATAATAGTGCCTGAGGGAAAAGTTTTTCCTCTGTGCCTCCCTTGGTGAACAGAGTGGAATGTGCTGGTATTAGTGCAGATGCAGTCTGTGTAATTGGTATAAGTCATGCTGCCTGGCTTCATAAAAAGGACATTGGGAGTTCTGTGAACAGGAGTCTTTTAATATCTTTGGCAATGCATGTCTGCTGGTCTCTGTGTGTCTGTCTTTTCTGCTCTATGCGCACTATAAGTGTTTATCTACATGTCTGTGCAGGTGCCGGTGGGTCTGAACTGAGTCCAAGCTCCATTGTCATGTGTGGTTTTTTTAAAAACATGCCTCATTGACATGTATAACCAACCTTTGTGCTTTATTTTCCATTCCTTACAGAAGGGGACCTCACTGATCCGGTTAGTGGTCCCCGCTCCACCTCTTCTGACCCCCAAACTGTCGTCAGCACGACAGTGGGTGAAGTTATGGTAAGAGGGGTTCCTTTGTCACGAAGCCCCACGTTCCGGCATAACCCCTTCAACGAGGACTCTGACACCAACGCCTCTGCTGATGTCACTCCTGTCCACACTGCCAGCCGGCATGATACCACGACTGGGGAGGACACAGAGAGCAACAGCACAGAGCTAGAGGTCATCCGGTCAGTGGAATCCGTACATTTGTCCCTTTCACATTCTTACTGTACTCGCTTTTAATAAAAGCTCCATGCAAGATGGCAGGAATATAGGGCAAAGGGGTGAAGCGAGACGGACAGAACGGTTTCGGATGAGAAGGAAAATAGGGGTGAAATGTGATGCTATGTATAGAGGAAAATCTCAGTCCACAGTCTGAATGAATTAAGTGATTAGATGGAGATTACTCAGCCATTACATGCCTGGGAACATCTAAACTAAAATGGAGTATGAGATTGACTTCTGAGGTTTTACTGGTTTTGGGGTCTTTTAAACCTGTGTGAAAGATCCAGACAGGAAGGCCAGTGTAGGCAAGGCCAGGAGAGAAAGAATGAAGATTCTTGATCCTCACAACTGTATTTTACTGGTCTTTTCCTTTCTTTAGTTCATTTAACAAAACCTCTCAGTTCATAGCCTGACTACTCAACCAGAACGTTTCTTCCAAGCACAGCTGATCTCTGCTGCCTATTTGTCCACAGCTATCCATACACTACCTCCATTCATACCAGGCACATTTTTTGCAACAAATATAATAGTAGCTTCTTCGGAAAGTGTTCTGCCATTCACAAAAAGATTGCCATTTCCCAATAGTTCCTCATTTTATCTCTCCTGGCACTGGCGATTACTGACCTTTTCTATTTGCGTCATTTCACTGGGGTCCATAGACTCTTAAACTATAGGGACTTCATAATTCCAAGATTATCCTCAGATTTGGTTTACACATTCCCCAGATACCTGATGAATAAATTAATCCCATTCTTATGTTTGTGTATTGCAGCCTTTCCCACTTCCACTTCATAAAAGGCCTTTTATTCCTGTTTTCCAGTTGCTGATTAAGGCTTCCCAGCATAAATGCCTTTCTTTTCAGCATGGAATATGGATTTGGCTTCTACTAGTTCCTTTGGCACTTGCACTCTAACACCTTTGTTGTAAACAAAGTCCTGGGCGTGGGATGAATTTTATTAGGACTGATTTAACCATTGCCACCTGGCAGTCAACAGGTAAACGACTGGCCATTCTTAACGGGGCGGGAAGCAGATTCCGAATCAAATTGGGAATTAGGTTTGTGAATGTAAATGAGAAAGTATGTGATATGACTATGCAAATTTGTCAACAGGACTGTGTTTTAGAGCATGTGCAGTTATGTACTTCTGCATATCACATGTGGGGAGTGGTAGTTTCTGATTCCTGTTCTCTGCCAGGATGGCTCGTCGGAGGAAGCCGGGGAGGAAGCGTCGTGGAAAGGGAACCTCAGATTCTGTGAGCAGTAGCCACATTAGCCCCCTTGATCACGACGAGGCAGAAGAGGATACCCAGAGTCGTTGTGCAACAGACAGTGGTGAGAGAATTGGGGAAAGCCTTGGGGTCATGGATAGGTCCCATGTCTCAGGGGCCGATTCGTTGCGGAGTGGGGAAGATGAAGGGGATGAAGAGACGGAGGGATTACTGCGGCTCCCGGAGATGACTGACACCTCCATGGACAGCGTGGGGCAGCCCCTACGGGAGGTTGTGGACAGCCTGAATGGCCCTCTAGATGGGCAGGACTGGGAACGGGTTGTGGGGGAAAGTGGAGATAATGAGGTGAGAAAAGGTTCCCACCAGGGGGTTAAGACGACTCCACGGCCCCCACAGCAGCAGCCCTTTTGGGTCGACACTGCAGGTGAGCCCCCTGACCCGTCAGGTAAGTTACCCCAATTGGCCCCATCCGACACTGTGGCCCCGGATCCCAACTTCCTGCAGGCCCCTCCGGCTCCTGCAGACTTCTACTGCTTTACCCCCCACAGTCCAGACTCTACTGCCCCAGGTAGTGGCCACTATGACTTTGCAAGGAATGGCCAGTCGGAGACTGTTTCTGGTGGCCATGAAGATAAGGGAGAGGGAGAAGCACCGGCAGAAGAAAACGCCTCCTCCACCCTAGTGGTGGAGGAGAAGGAGGAGATTCAGCCAGTGCCAATGGAGAATGGCTCAATCAGCCAAGAGGAAGAGAAAGGGGAAGAAGACAGGAGCAGTCCCATTGACAGCATCCATCCTGCAGAGTTCAGGTCAGACAATGATCTTTAATAAAAAAATCCGGTATCATTTATTTTAATATTTCTGGTATTGGGAAGTTATTATGCGCTTACACTAGGGTGCTAAGCTTTTAGCTGGGCTTGCTTCCATGAGGGCTGAACTGAAACTGACCCACGTGTGAGGTGAGTATCTATGGTGCTTACAGCCACCACTGTGTTTCAGGGTGGACAATAACCACCTACTGCTGCTCATGATCCATGTCTTCAGGGAGAATGAGGAGCAGCTCTTCAAGGTAAGGACAAGATAAAGAAGAGAGAATGGATGGCCCCCTGGTGACTTTCTATGTGGTCCAAGGTTATTGTCGGTATTGTCCACCTAAAAGGTGTTTTTAGTTCAAAGTTAGCTTTAATAACAGTGGTTTGCATCATTGTACGTTTTCTTTGGACACCATTCTATGATCATGATCATTTTAACGTATCTTTATTTATCTTATCAGTAATTTTGAGGAGTCCATAGCCCTAACCACTACATCATCTTTCAGATGGTAAGGATGAGTACAGGCCACATGGAGGGGGACTTGCAGCCTCTCTATCTGCTGCTGACGGACTGCTACATCTATCTGCTGCGGAAAGGTAAGATCACCTGTGCCTATAACATACGGAGCCGCGTACTCGATGCTCTTATACCTTTTTAAGATGGCTTTTACTCTAGGTCATTTTACATTGTCTTAGTCATTCCCTTTGCTCAGCTAGGTGGCGAGCTTAATGTGCAACGCTTGACTGGAGGTACATGCAGTTGGACAAAATCTACTCTCTTTCCTTGATTTTACAGTCTTTTGATTTAGTTGACTTGCAGTGGCACAGTGCTTCACCCAGTGTCTGCTATTGTTTGGACATGGGAATCCCTATGTCGAGTCAGTGTGTTTTCCCACTCCCAGGGGCTGCAGAGAAGCCCTACACAGTAGAGGAGGCAGTGTCGTACAACGAGTTGGACTACATCTCTGTGGGTGACTTGCATCTTACTGATCTCACTGTTTGTCTGTTGGAAGTATTACTTTTTGTTTATCATTCAGTTTTCTGCAAGAAATTTAGAGTATGTGGCCTCACCTGCTCTGTGATATGGCTTATCATATCAAAAGCCTGCACTTTATTGGTAAAACCTTTAGATATATATTGACCTTGAACTTAGTCATGAACTAATCAGCATGCCGGCGTAGTTTCTTTTTTGAAACTTGTCTGCTCAGTATGATGTGGCTCTGTCCTCAGGTGGGCTTGGACCAGCAGACGGTCACCTTGGTGTGCACAAACCGGAGAAGGCAGTTCCTGCTGGACACTGCAGACTCATCGTTAACATCGTGAGTGAGACTGGCTTTGCGCTCTCTCTCTCTCTCTCTCTCATTAAAAAAAGTCATTTTTTTAATGTTCATATGTATCTGCCATTTTCTTACTCGTACCCATCGCTGCTCTCTTCCTCTCACAGCTGGTTTCTGGGTGCCCTGAGATCTGCAATGATTAAGGGGTGCCGAGAGCCCCCTTATCCCTCTGTACTGACTGATGCAACCATGGAGAAACTGGCTCTTACCAAGTTTGTTTCCCTGGAGTCCCATTGTGAGGTAGAGGAATTTGTTGCAGGATAGTATATTTCAGTATTTGAGTGGTTGTTGATTGAACTTGTTAATCCAGTGCGAAAAGGGACACCCTTGTATCCACAAGAGCAGGCATATCTGCAGCTTATTTGTTCACTGAATTAAATGATAAGATTATGTTTTAGCAGTCTGATGTTTGGTAGCTATTGGTAGATGTTATATGTGATTTATGTGTAGCGTAAACAGACGTGATGTAAGAGGGATCAATT
This sequence comes from Hiodon alosoides, assembly GCA_025775065.1. NCBI lineage: Eukaryota > Metazoa > Chordata > Actinopteri > Hiodontiformes > Hiodontidae > Hiodon > Hiodon alosoides. Next base: position 23,775 of record JAOYSI010032676.1, read on the forward strand.
TGCTTTTGATGGATGAAAGGTTTTGTTTTATAAATTAATGTGAACCATGTGAGTGTTTTTAAATTTTTTATATTGCGTGTAAGCTGTACATTTGGACGGTGATGTGATAAGTATACTTCAGAAATGCCAATCTGTTCTTTAATGTTTGTTAATTCCAAGGTGTCGGCGGTCTGTATCCAGCTGTACTCCTTGGTTCACTGGGAAGACCCTATGGATGTGACTGTGTCCCCTCAAGCGCTGTCTGGCCCCTCTGACTCTGGCAGTGCCAAAGAGGGAATCCTGCTGTACCGAGCGGGGACCACTTACCTTGGCAAGGAGCTGTGGAAAAGCTGTTATTTAGTGCTCAGGTATAATCAGGATGAATGAGTCGTGTCTTTTTAAAATTTATTTCATGGTTACAAACCCATGTGTATGTAATTTTTAGCTTTCAAGGTGGAAAGAGTTGCATGCACACCATGACTAGTTTTAAAATCTAGAGCAGCAGTAGGCACGAGCTTTATTTGAGGGATACAGTGCCATTGATTTTGTTCTTCCTTACAAAAACTTGGTTTAATTAATTATTCGAAGAGGAAATCTAATCTACAAGACTCCAGGTTTAATTGTATATATTGTGAACTTTATTTTATGCAAGGTGTCAGCAAATGGTAATGTGTTTCCCCCCATTTGCACAGCAATGGAATTCTCTATCAGTACCCAGAAAGAACAGATGTTACACCACTCCTGTCAATCACCATGGGGTAAGAAATGCCTACTCTCTCTGCACACTGATAAGATGCAATCAAGCTTGTATGGAATGTTAACAGTTTTTCTTTGTTTTAAATTTAGTAATCCCATCTGATGTCACGGTTACTTTGATCTTTTCTTGGTCTACTAATTTGTGAATTTCAAAATTTTTGTTTTGTTTTAAGTTATAGACTTTATTTATTATTTTATGATCATTATACTTCTTTCAACTGTGATTGTCCATGTTTCCTGTGTGTGAGTTGGATAAGTGTCGCTCAAGCCTGTCCGTGATTTTTTTCTGCAAGGGGGGAACACTGTGGGGGCTGTCGGCGCTCCAACTCATCGGAGCGACCGCACGCCTTCCAGGTGATCTTGACCGAGGGGCCTTCTCTGGAGCTCAGTGCGGAGAATGAACAGGACATGGCTGACTGGATGCAGCTGCTGTGCCAGTCTGTCTCTAAAGGGGTGAGGTCACACCTGTGCAGCCAAGAAATCAAATCATCTCTACTGTTGTTTTAATGTGGCTGATCCTTTTAGGACAGGAAATGCCACTGAGATAAAGACCAAATCTGTTTTTTTAGTGATTACTAAGATGCCTTAAAAAGTTTAAATGGTATCTTTTCATGCCAAGGCTAAGTGCTACTTTGTTCTAACATAACAATTGTAGGTCAACTGTTTTCATTGGAAATAAACATGATAGTAAGACTGATTTTCATATTTTTGCTCCTGGGACCTAGCATTGCTGAGCTATAAAACTGAACATGAATGTTGTTTGTGATCGATGCAGTATATTCACTTCACAGGTGATCCCACAAGGAGTGGCCCCCACACCATGTATCCCATGCTGCCTTGTGTTAACAGACCAGAAGTTGCTGACCTGCCATCAGGATTGCCAGACAGGCTTCTTCCGCTCACTTGGAGGGGCTGACTTGTGTGACATCACTGGTGTTTGTCTGGAGCGAAACAAGGAATACTGCGTCATTGTGAGATACCAGTGATTGCATTGAGATCTTTCGGTTTTCTTGATTTGGTCATTCTTAGACGGTACTCATGTGTTGGCTTTTCTGTCTTTTTTGAAGGAGTTTTCTGAGGACCGTGCCCAGTTCTTACCTCCCTGGGTTCTCTACTTCAGCAGCTGTGGGGAGAGAGATCGTCTGTTGGGGGCGCTGGAGAGTGCTTGGAAAGCCATCTTTCAGGTGTGAAACATGTGAAAAGCTATGTGTTCTGGGGTGTTTAAATTTTTTTTTATTTCTCAACCCTTCCTCGCTGCAGTGGTGTTAATAAGAACGTTACACATCTCTTCTCTCGTGTAGGTGCCTCTGCAACAGAAGAGTGTGTCAGACCCCTCTGTGCAGAAGAGGTGTGGGGAGGCGCTGGCCTTGATGAAAAGTGCCTGGCAGCGCAGTGACAGTCTTCATAGGGGCAGAGCCCAGAGGGAGCCTTGGTGCTGAGGATGGGACAGAGATGTGGCGGAGGGGGGGCACTAGGCATGTGGGAGGGTTTAGGTGAGGTTGCTTCAAGGATGGATCTCTAATTCTCTTATTCTGTAAATAGGTTTGTATGGCTACAGAGTTGGGATAAGAATCAGGCTCTCTACTTTTGATTCTTGAGAAGAATAAGTTAATTGAAGGAACACAAAGAACAGAATCCTGGGTGAAGGGCCTCTTTCATGTTCAACTACTGTATAGCTCTAGTTAAATTAGTCATTCAGACCACAGATCTGACCCATGCATTTAATTGATTTGTTAAAATGTTCTTTTTACAAACTTGCACTCTTGGGTGAAGTACGGTACTTTACTCCGTAGGCAATGCACAGCGTCCCCTAACAGAGACTTTCGCACATGCTGTCTGCAGCAAGCTGAATCAGAAATCCCATCCCGCCACAGTTTTTATACATTTTTGTATCCATTTCTTTTGAAAGAACAGCTCTTGCTGTTATGGTGTGAATATATTAAAGGTGCAATATGCTCTATAGTTTTATTTAATCGAGGGACAGACATTAAGAATGCCAACTAAAATTTGTTTCTCATTTAAGACCCAATGTTTTGCACAAGTCAGTACACTTTCATACTAAACTCTGCCATGGGCTTGATAAGTTTGTAACTGCACAGCTCGTCTGTGGCCGTCTTTCTCTGTACTTGGAATGCATCTGGAAGTGCAGGTCTGGTCCCAAATGTGCGCTTTTGAACGAGTTATGAGTGGGTCTAGGTAAAACCTGCTGGATTTATTTTTCATCGACAGCTAGTGTGTGTCATTTGTTTTTATGTTTTTCTTCATTTCCTGGACTGGGCATGAAAGAGCGTATAGTAAAAACTGAAAGGTTGGCAGTTGCATCTCATTTTGGTTTTGTACTTTAACAAAGTAACGTGAACGCACATTCTTCACCTGCCAGGACACTGCTAAGCATATGGGAAAGGCATCGTGCTTAAATGGTTTTCTCACTATGAATATCAATGGCAAAATCATTCTTCCTGTTTGTCTGTGTGAGATGATGATTGTGATGATGACTTTTCCACTGTCAGCCTTTCTAAAAATTTTCATTTAATTTATTTTGCTAATATGGGAGCAATTTTGGCACAACATAACCCATGAAAATGTGTTATGTAGGCGGGTGCATAAGAAATATCTGTTTTGGCCTCTTTTTGTTTTAATTTTTTTAAATTATTTTTTTTAAATTGTACAATAGTCATATTTGTGTCCTGAAGCACAGACACAGATGTCTAAGTCTTGTAATGGACAAATGACTATGTTTTGACTATATTGCCAGGCAGAGGTTTATGTACAAATGTTCATTGCTCTGGTCCAACACCAGGCCATTCAGTGCCTTTACATTACAAACCTGAGTAGAGTAAATTTAAAATGGTATAATATGTAAGTATAATTTTTAGGTAAATTATTGTAGATACCCCACCCAGATTTTACCATCGACTCATAAGTATGCAAAACTATTTTCTTTCTGAGAATTTAACTGTTGCTCTGCCCACACATATTACCACATCCTACATTGCCACTGCTGCATAAAATGGTGGTCTGCACTGTCTCTCATTCCAACTGAAAAGGGTTACATTAGGAGGGTGAATCTTTATATTTTATTTAGTACACAGTAATCATAGACAGGCATGTTTTGAGATGACATTTCAAAATGACGGCTGGAATTATGTTCTGCTACAATGGTCAGAAATCCTTAGACAAGTCTTTGGTTTAGGATTTGTTTTTGTGTTTTGGACTGTTTGGCTGTTAATCAGAAGAGCTTTTGTACCCAACGAGTTTAAATGAGAGCTGTATTAAACCTATAATAAGCATGCCACAATGCTTAGACGTATGCCCAATTAATTTGTTCTGTAGTTAGCTGCTACAACCTACATATTTATGTATTCACCCTTTATGTGTCCAACTTGAGTGCTCCCTAATAGGAGATTGTAGTATAACTACTAAACTGCTTTCTTGTCTGAAATGCTGGATCTCACATGGTGTCATTTATTAACGGTTTCCGTTCCTGTTTAGAAAACGGTCCCTTTCTGACCAAAATATGTGTTCCCAGTTGTTTTTTTTGCTCAGGATTATAACAGTAGAATGGATGTACACCTTTTAATGTTGCATATTTCATTGTCCAGCCAGACATGGCTACCAACTTTTTGTTGTCATTAACTGATCTTTTTTCCTTCTTTGTTTGACTGATTTTATATTTTATATTTCCTCTACAAAACACTGGCAAGTGGGTGACAGTAGTTGGCTGACATCTGCTAGTTTCCGTGTCGAGCTGATGCATCTAGTTATAGATATGTTCTATTCTGCTGATCGCTCTCAGGAATACAGCAGAGTATGTCATACTGAAGGAATGTCATAATGTTTTGACATTGCTGGCCAATGGGAGAATACAGCTGATAGTTGAGGAAACATAAGTCAACATGTTTTAAATGGTTTTGTTTTCTTTTTAAGTTGTCAAATGATGAATGAATCATTTTCTAACAATCTCCAATGCATAAACAATGCATGTTAAAAAGTTTTTTTATATGTTAATATGATGACGAATGTGTATATGTAAAGACATTTTTGTAAATAGGACTATATACAAATAAAGAGATCTAAACACAAATTTAAAAAGTAAGGCTCTTGTGTTACTGCGTCTCCTATAATTTTTAATGTTCACATTTAGCCCAAAAAACTCAAAGACCTGCTCACTTGTAAGGAAGAACTAAGATGCTGCGTTAACCTCCATTACATGGAGACATTAAAGAAAATGGTTATCAATTATACATAATTTGTAAATTGTATGAGAAATTGCACATATTTAAGATTTTATTTAAACATGGTGAGACAACTAATATTCATCACTGTGGAATAGGGAAATAAGTTATATTCCACAAACTGCATGCATCATGGGCTATACATCTCAACAATATACTTTACTTTCTACAGGCAGAGTTATAATTCAGTACTTTGTACCTCCAACTTTTGCTTCTATCACACTGATAAGAACAGTGTGATACAAACGACGTTTCAGTTAGCTTAGTTTTATTGTGGACCCAAACCCAACACCAAAACCAGGATAGAGTGGTTCTGAGAATTCGGTCTTGAAGCTATGTAGTAGTAGAGACACTAGAATGACAACGTTCCTTCTCTGTGATCCAGGTATACTCCGATTCTGGGGGAGGAGACTTGGATGTCAATGTCAGTTTCCTCATTATTGTGCCAGGTGGAGTATTTAAATTGGGTGCCATATAAGCTCCAGGAATTGACATTGCATCCAAGACCACATTCAGGCCCCAGTCCTTTTCGACAGATACTACTGTATGCAACACTGATGAAGACGCTCCACTCAACCTCCCAGTAACAACAAGCCCCAGTCAGCCTGTCCTTACACAGCACCTACTCCCAGAAGTCAAAGCTTTTTTCTCTCATACCGGGGACCTTTTTTAACCTTAACCGTCTGGCTCTTTCCCATCACTCTTCTATTCTTCTCAGATAGATGGAGCGCCTTATTAGCAGTGCCAGTGTCCAGAGTGAGGCAACAGCTAATGTGCTAGGCAAGGTTTCTCTCACCACGTAACTAATGAGTGTTTTCTATCACCTTCTTAAGCTCCTACAGGCTTGCAGTATGACTGAGAAGGCCATGCCTCTCCTCCAATCAACGTTAAACCGTGTGCTGAGCCGTGGCCTGCATATTGTAAAATCACGTGACTCTGCTTTTATACGGGCTGGTAGATGTTCCCTGAAGATCCTCGTACAGCTAGATTTTACTAGGCACTATCACGTGCCTGAACATTGTATTATATAGTTATGTACTTTAGAAGACTCACACTGCAGGAAATATGCTCTTGTCAGCATCCCCGATGTCTCTGGATGAGATGCGGGTTTCCCTGGCAAAACAAAAAGGTTTTAGGAAACATAATACACAAATTTGCAATACTGTACACACAAGGACCCAATGCAAAACAACAGACTAACTCGATTTAAAGAAATGCACCCTGCTCCTGAGCTCAGAGACATCGGAAACGACATGCTTCACTAGAGAGAGAAAAAGCCAAAATAATTAATTTGGAATATTTAATCCAGAGCCAGAGGAGGAAAAAAACTAGCTGGAGCTGCCAAAACATTACTTTTTTCACAGTAGAAACAGAAAATAAGACTAATGGGACAACTCATTATAATCATCACCATATGTGGTTGTAATATTTATATATAGTATATCGTAGACTTAATGACGTTTCCTTTTGTATTTTTTTCTTGAATTTATCATGTTGCATCTCTAAATTCAATTAAAGCCCGTGTATTTTGCCACAAACCTGTTTGGAGAACCTTGTCTACCTCTTCTCTGCAGACCTCTTCCACTTGATCTTTCAGCTGAGTTATTGCTTTTGTCACAGACATAAAAGAATTTTGAGGTTGAACAACAACTATTTTTGGGTCTCCTTCACCTAGGTCACAAGCAGGCTGCCGGTGTCAACAGAAAGAGTTTTCAGTGTTACAGAACACAGGCTTGGACACAGATATCTCATGAAAGATCGGGCTAGAGACGACTGAGAGTTGTAATGTGACCTTGA
>JAOYSI010032687.1:0-10838 GCA_025775065.1 Hiodon alosoides
AAACCAGCAGGCAAGTCTTCCTGGTGAACGAGTTTCCTGCACGGCTGGGGAGTGTTGAATTGGGCCATGAAACAGCAAATGAAGGAGCTTCATTGCCATCGCCTACGCCCAGCGTTCTAAAGCCATCCTTTTAAGAGCAAATTGGAATGACGATGGCTTAGGAAAAGTCTGCGAGGCTTAGGGCAGCGGGGTCACCCTGTCATTTCCCCCCTATTGTGTACCTGCGTTCAGGAGCAGGGGCTCCAACTGTGATAATAAATATTTCATTGGGTAAGAAGCTTTCAGGCTTGGGAATTTGATGGTGAATTGAAAAAAACGGGTGACTGCAGCTTGAAGTTTTTGCCGTTCAGCTCCGCCAACACGAGGATGAGAGTCGATCCGAAACACCACAGAGGGTTAGGAAATCTGCAGGGACTCAAAGCTCTGAAGTGATTAAACCAACAGAAACGAGAGTTAAACGATAACCGAGAGCGCCGCATACCACTAAGAGAAATGGTACATTGGCTGCATCAAAAAATCCCTTAAAAAAAAAAAAAAATATTAAAAAATAAAAAATAAAAATTTGCTGAAGCCAAACAGAACACACATTAATACAACAGAAGAAAACCTAGGGAATAGGGATAGGGAACCTTCATGTGGCCCAGCTGACTGAAACTGGCACCTACACGAAAACAGTTAAGATCCGTGTTAGCTTTACCACAAAGACTGATAGCCATCAGACCATGTTGGCCTTCTCAGAGAGTGAATGGAGTTCTCCGCCTCCTATTCAAACTACATGGCACTCCACTCCCAGTAACTGAGGTCAGTCTCTCCAGAGGGCAAGGAAGGATTCTCAGAGGTGGTCAGAACCCTCAGTGCGTTTTGATTCAAGCATGAAGTTTTGGTGCTGAAACACAAGGAACTCACAGCGCATGTAGAAGCCTCTCTACCATACCTTAGATCCAACAACATCCTCTTTAGTCCTGGTGGAAGAAAAACACTAGGTAGAGGCCTAGCGTTAATTAGGTCTTGAGAAAAATGGAAAAGAGCATTGCTAATATGGCAAGTAACCCCTGCCTATCCTTCAGGAAATCCCTAGCAAAAAACTGACTTTCATATACGAGCACCAACTCATCTTTTCGAGAAACGAAGAAAGGCTAAAATATACTCTCATCATGATTAAATTAGATTATAAAATAAAGTATAAGATGCAGGGCCTTCTCTTCAAACATTCCCAGCGTTCACCCCTGACTAGCAGAGGCTTTTATCAGGGCAAACACACTAAAAAGTGCAAACTTTGTATATTCTTATATAAAGACACACAATTTATTTTTCAAATTAAATTCAAGAAAAAAAAAAGGTCTACTCAATTTGAGTTTCTAAGTTTTAGTTCTTCATTGTTAGCTACACTATTGCTGAGACAATACATGCTAACTGCATTAGCACTAGCTGGACTCAACTAGATTAACTACAGCAAGCAATGCCACATTCATATTGTGTGTTATTTAACACAGACATCAAATATTTAAGGGCTTGGGAACAGAAAGAGAACGAGCTCTGTGAAGAAATTATTCAGAAGATGGTAATGTAATACACGCATCAGGAAAACAAAATAAAATAAAAATCATTAAACGTGGGAAAGTTTTCCATTTGCTGTTGACGAAATATCACAGAACAGGAGCAGTGGTGAAATTATTTTTTTATTCCTTTTATTGAGGCAGATGCTGAAAGTACATGAAAGGTCTCCGTGAAAATGATGTAAAAAGTCAAACTGAAAAAGCTTTTTAAAAACAATGAACTGCTAAATAAATATACAGTGCAGTTGCACAAACTGCATAGACCTTGAATTAGAATTCAACCAGGTTTTCTGTTCCTTGGGTGTGGAAGATTTCCAGTCCAAACAGAAGGCGGAATTATAAGTGTAGTGAACAGGTGACTACTCAAAAGTATTAATAAATAAATGTTGACAGGCATTTTCTTTAGATACAACTCAGTCTTCCTTTTATATATATATATTTTTTAAATAGTTTGTCAGGATGTCAGCCACAACAGTGACTATGAGAAACTGTCTGTTCCCCAGCAGAGAGAACCTCTGGCCTACATCTTTTCCAAAAACAGGTGCGGGCTCAAACACCACAGATGTAAACACTCACGTATTCCCAACTCCCACACTCTAGGAACACAATTCCAAGAAAAGGCCATTTAGAATATATTCTACAAACCCTAATGGGGGGGGAAAAAAAAAAAATATATAAAAACAGAAAGCCGGGAGAAAGTAGATGTTAAGGCAGGGTTCTGCCAGCATATGGGGCAGGTGGACACTCTGATCCACTCAGGGGGTAGCAGGGGAGTAAACATTGCGTGGGAGTTTGGTTAAGGCCAGTAAACTTTCCATCCTAAACAACTCGGCCACTTTTGTATCCCGACAGAAAGTGAGTGCTTTGAGTGCTTCAGGCTGAGCATATTCAGTGTGCTGCCTTAACATTCCTTCTCTTTCCATGATCAGCGCCATGAGGGGAAAAAAAACTATAATTCCCGCAGATGGGGGGAGATGGGGCCCACAGCAGGTAATGCACGTTAGGACGAGATGCATCACAGACACGCCTGTCAACGTGGGCCTTGGTGAGGACGGGCCTCCTTGGCGCGCCCCATCTTATCCGCCGGCAAAATGCAGAAAGAAACGGATTACGGGTAAACCACCGAGCAGAGGGTGAAGATGGACCACAGAGAGACCACAAGAAAGGACATCCGAGTCTGGACGGAAAGAGTGACGCGCGGCTCCCAGCGATCTGATGAAAGCACAGTGAGGGGGGACGCGGCGCAGAGAAAAGTCTCGCCGCTCCAAAAAAAAAAAAAAAAGCCGCTGAAAACGAGTAGCGCAAACAAAGCCCTGCAAAGACAAACATGTATCGATATACTTGAAGCCATTAGGGTGATTAGGGAGGCTTGACAGTGCATTCCTGACTGATGTGCAACGGCAGTTACTGGGTTACTTGGAGTTAGTTACCTGGACAGGCTCAGATGCGCCAGCTGCCACTCAGACCCACTGGGCTTTGCATTGCAGCGTTGCTACGCTGTAGCTAGACTGCTCTCTTGCTTGACAGGGTATTGCCAGTTGTAATACAGCCGTGGGAGTCGCCCAGCTTCGGCTGCTCCGGTGGCCGGCGGAGTGGAGAGAAACCCAATCCGTCTGCACAGACGGAGGTGTAGCCGTAGAGAACGGGAACCCAATCTAGGAGCGTGGAGATGATCACAGAGGAGCCCAGTGGCCACCGAACCTTTCTCCAGCCACTTCCAGCCACCCCCACATCCACAAAAGACGGGACTACTGCCGCAACCCTCAGTTCATGTCTGCTGCCTTTTAGCCGGGAAAGTAGATAAACGGCGCTTTCATGAGGCACTTTCGACTGTCCTCACAATGGTATTAGCTGTGTATAGAATGATAGCGAATCCCCAGCTTGGACCATTCACACACATGAATGAAAAGGACTGTGGTGTGACTGTCTTTGTTGGCTATACAGTGCAGTATCTGGCTCTAATTTCTCCACAACAAACGGACGTGAGGTGGAGCTTCATCCAGGCTGCGCCAACTAAAACAAAACTTCCTCGGGGTGAAGCATCAATTGTATAAAAGCATATTAATCAATTGTGTTTGTGGTATCCAAGTAACTCACCCTTATGAGCCTTACAAAAACTTCATACAATAAAAGGCATAATGAACACCATGGGAGCCCGTTCTGAATATTTTGGATTTACTACATTGAGCAAGTTATTCAGAAAATTGTGAATTTCTGTAGTTTCAAAAAGTTAAAAAGTTAAATGAGCCGCTGTAACAGGAAGCCGCAGCTCGCTTATGGAACTCGTTGCCCAGCAACTCCAGATGTGGTCCTGTCGGTAGCTCTGTGGAGAGGGCCTGGCACGCAGGGCACCCACCGGAGCAATGGCTGACGCGCCCAGCTGGCAGCCACGGCACATCTGCAGGACAGATGCGCCGCAGTCAGCCTCAAAACAGGGTGTTTACCCCTGTCGCGGACAAGATTCTGGCGAGGAGTCGTCGTAGCAAGAAGGCTGTGACAAGGCTTCCTCTCACGGGAGAATTAAAGAGCTGACCCCAGTGTTTCTACAGGAAACATTTCTGCGTAAACGCGTGTCTTCCAGACACGATTAAAAGCGATGTGTCTGTCCACATCTTACTCACTGTGTTTATGATGTTCTTGTTTTTGCACCTTGTCGAACACTTTGTTTAGCAAAACAGAGGGTGCGTTATTACTCGTGGTAGACAGGGGGTCCGAAGCATATCCCCCACCCCCCCCACTCCTCTTCCATGAATTGGCAAGAAACAAACTTCTTATAAACCCTGGCTTCTCGTTGTCAGGAAGAATCCGGAACATTTGCCGGCTTTCTTGTTGTTGTTGTAACGGCTATGACCATCACCCGAGGGGAGCAATAGTCAAGCTTTTCCCAGTGAGAGCTTAAGCCATGTGTGGAATCCATGACTGGGCTCCAAAAGCAAAGACAACGGGGATGCTTAACAACCATGGTCTGTTGAAACGACGCTTTGAGCAGTGCAGCCATATGCAGCTAAGTGTTACAAGGAGACAACGGCACATTCTGCCTTGATGTGCATTTAAAAAAGGAAATGCCCTGGGGACGGTCCTTGATTTCAGGCCCCTCAACAACCGCTGAGCCGGCCCTGTACCGTGATATCAGGCACGAGTGAGCTTGCGCTGACCGACGCATGGCTCTTTCACAAGTAAATGCAGCGGTCTCACCACTTCCTGTGCCACACCAAAGCGTAATTGACAAACACTACCCACAAGAAGAGTCTTTATAGGCTTAGAAAACAAACAGGGAAAAACAGCAGCATACCAAATATAACAACTTAGAAATACAACAATGCTAAAAACAGTTGAGTTTTCTGAAATCAACATAGTGACGAAAAATCTCAACGATTAATCCATCCATTTGGATCCAGGTATACAGGTACTTAAATGAATTAATGTTGCAGAGTAAGAGAATGAAGCCAGACTCTGGAAGCGGAGAATGAAACAGGTATCCATTTACCCCTGGCTAGCTGAAACCTGGGATGGCCTTTCTAGTCCACTGCTTCCATAGTGTGCAGCAGATCTCTCATTTCCTCACATTCACCCTCCCATCACAGACCGCAAAGGGATCGCAGAAGTTTCACCTGCTTTCCATATCCACCATATACATCTAGTCACTGCTGTAAATATGGTTGTGTTGGGAACGCGTCCGAAATAACGATCAGCTGCAAGTTTCCGATGCATATCAACAGCGATAACCTTTGGACACTGATAAGAACAATTTTGGATTAATCACCCGCCCACACCGGAATTGGTAAGTTCAACTAATGCTAGCATAACAAGCGTACAAAATATTTCGAGTCCGAAACGAGATATCAGAGTTCGTCAGTGCAGGCCGTAGGCCTCACCAGGCTTCACACCCCACCCTCCCTATCCCTCCATGGTGTGCGAGGCTCCAGCAGGAGCACATCTCAAGTGCTCTCCCGGGGCCAGCCTCTCAGGTAAACAAACACTGTAAAGGAAAGAGAAGTCCTGGTGGTATCAGCTTCCATGTTTACTGCAGAGTTTATCCACCCTTTCTCGCGCGTCTGCAACCGCTGCAAGGAGGTAAACACAGAGTGCTCCGGAGGGGGAACTTCCCAGGCACAAATGTGTCACCATAGCATATAAACCACCCCCCCGAACCAACCTTAGAAAGCCATTACCATTTCAGAAAGCAGTGCATGTGATATTACAATATGGGCATAACCTAGCAGGGTTCAAATAAGGGATTAAGTGAGATATGGAAACAGGAAGCGACGGATTTAAAAACTGGAACAGTATTTGCCTCGCTTCTGGGTGAATGAAGCTCGCCGTGGATAATCTGGCGGATGTAAAGAAATTCCACGGGAGCAACCAATCGGAGTGAGCTGCTTTTTCCTCACAACGTCGCCGGTGATTACCGAAGTCCTCTAAGGCTCCCTTTTCAGAGCACGCACACTTTTCTCTCAGAGAGCGGTCAGCAGTCCGTCGGCTTAAGAGAGACATGTGGGAGAAAACTCAGTGACCCCTGACTGTGGGCTCAGTGGAAGCTTTTCCCACAGGCAAAGGACGCAGAGGCAGTGCCAACATAGACCCCCTCACCTCAACATTGTCAGGGGCCCATACTCAAGGGAAGTTCATATGCAAGAAAGATCGTTGTCAAACGGCATCAATGGCAGCATAATTAAAGATTGCTAAATGGTTTTGCTTGTCGATTTTCAGTGTTAAATTTTTTCATTTTCATTCACTATAGTAAGCCTAAGGGGAGTAACCTAACTGCATTAGCTATAAATAAAAACAGGATATATGTGGTATGTGTGTAATTGCACACAGTACTTAAATATATATATATATATAAATAATATTTTTTTAAACGCATCACAATCTTTGTGTAAGGCTGGGTGAGGTCCATGTTGGCCAACGAAAAGAAAGCCAGCCTTGGCGTGCGCCTAGGGTTAGGGTCGGCCTCGGCCTTTCACACGTCCAATAACTACACGTGATTGGCCCGTCTACGTCATTCTATATCACATTGGCTGGGATTCCTATAATTTTGTCCATCACACCCTACAGGCACCTGGCACTATGAGAGGGGTTAACAACTGGTCTTCAGGGAAGACACAAGGAACTCCCTTTCAGAAGATAAAGACACTATGAAAAGCCTCACCCCCACCCCACCTGTGAATACACACGCGGCACAAAAGGACATTTCTGAAACCGGCACATCAAAGCTCCCACACACTATGTTGTATTTGTATCTTCTGCTCACAGAATGATTTTCTAAAGCTGACCTACTATGCAGACATACACCTTTCTCTGGATTACAGCTTTTTAAAAATAGCTCCATTAAAAGGATGGCGGGGGCATACTTGCACTGTACAGAGTCACATGGCTGGTAAAACATTGGCACATATCAGTGACTATGACAAGGCTTTCAGAACACCACCACCCAAGTTGTTGTAACAATTAAAATGTTGCAGTGAAGCTTTCAGAAATGTGGCTGGAAAACTAACCCATTTGAGAAAGTCCGCAAAAAAGAAAGTTTTCATAATCACGTATAAATCGCAAAAGATATTTGATTATGAAATAAATATGAAATAAACCAGATGTACGTAGCATTTTACTAAAAATAATTATACCAATAAACAATACCTTAAATAAGACGCAGAGCAAAAGAAAGACATTTAGGTCTGTATCTAATTTTAAGGACTGATGCCGAATGTGACATGGTAGGTAGAAGGTAGAAACTAAATGGGTAAATTAAACAGGCGCCTGTCTCAAGTGCACAGAGAAGCATGTGTTTTTACAAAACCCAACACAAAGGAAGTGGATCTGCAATAAAATGACCTTATAGATGCAATATATCCCCAATTTCCTCACAAGCTCCCACATGGCCAATGAATGACACACAGGTCAAATTTAACTCCAGACTAGGCCTGGATTTCCAGGGGCCACCTCAGGCTCACAGTGACAGCAGGGTGGGTCTGCTAGAAGAAATTTAATGGACGCTTTGGAGTCCTACAACAGTGATAAAAGCCATGTTTCTATGCCAGCAACTGCCAGTACATATTTACATTAATGGGCAGAGCAACGGCGGTTGTGTGAGAAAGTGAGTGAATGAGTGAGGGAAACACGTTGGAAAGAGAAAGGAAAGGGAGGTCCACTTAACTGTTTCCCCTTTATTATTTATCACACTGGTTAATCCTCCCACTTTCTTGCATGCCATAGGAGGCAGACTAACGCAGACTTTATTGAAAAAACACATTGTAAAAAATTTCTGGTGCACCGATACACCTCTCAGCCATGAGGGGAAATTCTCCCTCTCAGAGATCAAAGCCAGCCCAATTGATTATCTGGAGGACGAGTCGTTACCATGCAACATTCAGACGAATATGGCATCTTCAAAAGGCTGAGTGATTAAATACGCGAGCGTTTCTCCCTCCCGGGTCGCAGGTACGCTGACAAATGGCCACCAGTGGCCCTTCCAAGGGAGCAGCTGCTTTTAATGTGAAATGGGCTCCTGAGGAAAGCCAGTCAAGTTTTTTTTTTGGTCTGGACACAAAATGTAGCAAACAGCCACAGGGATAAGCGCGTCCTTGCCTATGTGTACCTCAGAACCGAAATGAGCCCTCGTGCGTGACCAGGCACTTTCTTTACTCTGCGATAACAAAGAGGAATGGAAGATTCATTAAATTGCCGTAATCTCCTGGAGAGAGATAAGGAAATCCCATTCAGGTGGGTAGACCTGACGATTAAGAGCCTAATTCACAGAATGTCACTCACAGCGGAAGAGAATATTTTAGCGCCAGACAGACACGAACGGTAACTGCTTAAGTTCTCACTTAAGGAAAAATCTTACAGCACACAGCAAACCGTAACAATTACCTTTTGTTTAAGCCAGCACCTCCAGCACTGAAGCACCTCTTACCTCACTTATTATCCGTAAGCGGAAACATTTAGGAACAGCATAAGGAGAATCTGTTCATTTACTGATGGTCAGAAACGCCAGCATTTAGGCTCTTAAAACTGTTACTGCAGATAGCTAGACAACTAGATACCTGAAAAATCATTTTAAATGTTATTTTGAAAACATGTTAACGCATGTCCCAGAGTGTGGGTAACAGGATTTTTCTACTTTCATTGCAAACACCTGATGACAGACAGACCAAAAATTTACTTTGATGCTATAAGTGTAATCAAAACTTCAGACCCTGTTTGTAGAAGTTTGGCTTTGTGCTAAATGTCATTAAAATGTAAAAGAAGCCGATTACCCAGGGTTGAAGAGGTGAAATAAATTCCAGGCCTGTGTCACATATTTTGGTGATTATGGGGGGCGTCACTTAACATGCTGTGGAAACGTTAAGTGTTTTTAACCAACCGCAGTCAATACACCTTGTTGCAGCCAAGGACCACATTCTAGCTCTCCGATGCCCCCTAAAGGCAGGCTGTAATGGTCTTACCAGCCGTTCTTTGTACACCATCTGTCGGAGCCACTTGAAGTCCAGGGGTTTGAAAGCAGAGAAGACGAAGAGAGAGTCTTTCTCGTAGCGCTCGGGCTTCTGTATGGCCCCCTCGGGGTAGGTGATCCGCAGGGTGGTCTTGGAACCCACGTCTTTCTCATAGCCGCTCACCGGGGCCTCATTCAGCCTAGCACATGGGGTCAGAACCAGCATCAGACTGCATTTCTCAGCAGTGTGGCAACAGAACAGTTCTCATTGAAGAGTCCCAATGTGGCTTCCCACTACCGGCAACACAGGTTTTGACCGCCCCAGGAATAAGAGCGCTGGAGGACAAATGCACCCAGATGGTCTGAACTCTGATGTCCTGGACATTAGGGTATTGCAGATTTGGGGATTGTTGCCCGGCTGGTGCTGCGTGCAGTAGGTGGGAGCCAAACACAGGCTAGCGAAGCCAAAGGAAAGCCGTGTGGTTGTACTGGGAATGGTGGTCAACTGTAGGCAGTTATAGTTTTACAGTTGGGTTATTTCAGAGCAGACTGTGAGATGAAGCACCTGTACGGAAGACCATCCAGGACAGAAGTCTCGGCACTTCTCGTCACGTGGTCATGTGGGTTCTATTCTCGAACCATTGCCGTTCACACGAGTCCTGTGATACAAAGGCTCTCTAACGTGAATGGCATTTACCCTGGGGCATCTCTTAAGTTTCTGACAGACTGTATGTCTGCCGGGTCAGGATTGCAGATTAAAATCAGTACTTCAGAGTTTGTGTTTGTGTTACTTACTCTAGCACATAAATACAAACCAAGACCTCTTCACCGAGAGCCTCAGCATAGGTTCAATCAATAATAACCTTCGGTAATAAATACTGGTCCGCGAAGGGCTTTTTGTGGGGCTAGGCAGTCCGCGGCCAATGTTTTCTGAAAAACATCAAGAACTACTTCCCTGAAGACAAGCTTGTCATGGCGGAATCCCGAGACAGATGGAGCCAGTTTTCAAGCCCTCAGAAAGATGGCTGAACACTCTCAGAGTTGAGCACAGAGTGTGTCACGCAGCCATCCACCGTGCAGTCAGAAATGAACGCACCCCTGGAGCGGACTCATGGTTGGAGAGCGGAGGAACAGGCAGGCCATGGCCAGTGTGCCCAGCTGACTCTGAAACTGACCTCACAACAACGTCGTAGTCATCAATGCGGGATCCCAGTGACTTGTTGGCCAGGACTCCACCGTTCCCCACAATAATGCACCTTTTACAGTTCAAACTGGGGTAGAGAGAGAGACAAAATTTTTTTTTTTTTAAAGTGCTCTTTTCCAACACAATTCACAAAACAAAAAGGTAGAAATTCTTAATATTTATCAAATAGAAAATTTTAATGGGAGCGAAAGAACACTCTGAAAATAACTCTGACTCAGTGTGGCCCACACTCTTTTGCTTCTCAGAGCTTTGAAGGGGGATGTGAACGCAGGAGTAGGAAAGGTCTATGGAGATCCGCTCTGCTCAGGACCCTGAAATGGAGCACAGGCTTACTAAACTGCCCTCCCAAGTTGGGGGCCCTCCTCGTCCGCCACAAGAGGGGGGGGCGACAGGTTCCCATAAAAACCTGGTTGACATGTTTACCAGCAGGACAGGCCAGGGCTTTTTACAGAGAAGGCCACTTCAGCACAGTTTCCCACACTGTCTCGGATAAAAATGTAAAGTAAACGGGAATGTGGCTTTTTGAATGCTGTATTAAAACCAGTGTGTGTGTGTGTGTGTGTGTGTGTGTGTGTGTGTGTGTGTGTGTCAGAGGTCTGTCTCTCTCTCTCTCTCTGGAGAAGTATTACCCCAGGGTCAGAGGGCA
>JAOYSI010032687.1:10938-20938 GCA_025775065.1 Hiodon alosoides
GTGTGTGTGTGTGTGTGTGTCAGAGGTCTGTCTCTCTCTCTCTCTCTGGAGAAGTATTACCCCAGGGTCAGAGGGCAAAACCCAGTCAATGTGAAAACAACTGTGACAGTATTGGTCGACAGTAGGCCCCATTATTTATCGGCAGACTTCCCGCCCACTTGGGAAATCCTCTGAAATCTTGAGAGATGAGTTAAAACATACATTAAGAGGCATGTTTGTCAAGGGAAACGTCAAAGTAATTTTTCATTTACTTTAGAAAAAGGATGGCCCCTTTCCTTCAATGCTAAAAAATAAAAATAAAACAAGCCAGAACTATACAGTGCAAAATAGAAGACACTGCATAGCTAAAGTAAAATTGAGAATTGAAAATCCAGGATTATTCCTGAATGAGACCGTTAAAGTAAAATGTCTCCGCTGCAGGAAGTGGAAACAATTAAATTATTGCATGCCACAACAAAGAACTGACAGTAATCATGTCTGCAAAGGTTTATTGGGTTAGGAAGGAAACTGGCGTTTCACAAGACCCTTGCCATGGATCCACCCTGACTGTTTTCTTTCTGAAGAGAGCAGCCAAGGTGGACAGGAGTGATGAATCCGGTACGGTATGGTGTGGAGGGTATTTACACAGTGAGTCTGAGGAATTTCCAGGTTAAGGAGATGATCATTTCTTATAAGAAGCACATCGGCCTGTCCACCAGGGTGGAGGGACGAGATTTCCAAGGGACAGGACTTCGGGTAGGTATCTCGGGTGCTGATGGGCAGGCTTGAGTGAGGAGGCCCGGGAGCAGCAGAAAGGGCCACCGTTTTACGTGCAGAAATATGGATGGCTACGCTGGCCACCCTCTGAAACAGACCGCCTAAGAAGCAGCAGTGTGGGTGGGGGAAAATTGGCCCTGGACCCTGGCTTGCTTGTAAAACACTGTCTGTACGTGTCATTTAATCCTGCTGGCTATTTAAAGGTATATTCACCGTACAGAGGATTTGGGCCCTGTTCAAACTATTGGGTTTACTCCCAATACGTGGACAATGGACAACAGGGTGGGGAAAGAAAGAGATCCCATAGTTCTGTAATCCATCATCAATGGTAAGAGTTGCATAAACGTCTTGCAAGTTCATATAGTTACCCATCCAAGTAAGGTCCCAAACCATAATTCTTCGTAGCAGCTAAAATAATGTCAATGATTCTTTCTGCAGAGAGAAAAAAAAACAAAATTAAAACTTGAATTGTAACCAAAAGCTTCATACATAAGTACAGAGGATGCAAGTCTATAGATTCTGTTACAACCATGGTGGGCTGATGGCAGACCTGGAGTGAACACTTCTTCATGTTATCCAATTATTTAGAGATAAGGTGACAACCTGCTGAGCGCTACATTGGAAGAGTGCCCTGAGAGGGCATGAGGGATCCAGCGGGGCGCCCTCTGGACAGAACCCATAAAACCAGTCAGTCAAGAATTCAGTCTTTAAACAAGTGCCTTCCCCAGACAACGTGTGAGAACCTGGTCACATCAGCACCTCGTAGCCCCGCATTTCATCACGGTCAACATTCCTCAAAATCGCTCCAGTCCCCAAGGGCTCAGCCTCCTCTGTCGGTGACAGACCCTCGTATTCCTCTGATGAGTGTTTTTAGTCAAGTAAAATTTTATAATGAGGTTCCAGACCATTCCGTGACCACAGTAGAGTGCCATGCCACCACAGGTTGGAAGCAAAACTTACGTGAAAATATTACACTGATACTGATAAGTGTCAGGCAAACATTTTAAAGGGGTATGTACAAATGGATATTAACTAATGGGGGAGACCAAAGTAACCTAAAAACTTAAGCGATTACTGCAAATATAACATTTTAAAAGGCACTGTTAACCTAAAAATTAAGACTGCATAATTCATCAAGTTAAGACTTCATAATAACCATTAAGCACACAGTCCTACCACCCTGGTCACGGTGAAGACCCTCACCACCTCACCAGCGCAGTGGGAGGAGGGCCCTGGTCTCGGTGAAGACCCTCACCACCTCACCAGCGCAGTGGGAGGAGGGCCCTGGTCACGGTGAAGACCCTCACCACCGCACCAGCACAGTGGGAGGAGGGCCCTGGTTTCAGTGAAGACGCACGCATAACACTAACCCAGTCTCACCTCTCAAGACAAGCACAGTGTGAGGAAAGTCCGTAATGAAATGTTAGATATTGTACATGTGCATGCTTTCGGTGCTTCTGCAGCTCTGCTCTCACTCAAGCAGAAACTTTGTCAAGTTTCCACTAGGGGGTGGCCCACTAAGTAATCAGTGCCGATTACAAAATCCAGTTCCTCCCCAACCCAGGTTTCAGCAGCACCTATAAATTCCTATGAAGCACAGCAATGAGCCTTCCGACCATTGTGATGGACAGCACTTCAGTTCTAGGGGAAAAAACTAAAGTCCCGTCCTGGTGACTTGTGAGGTGCGTGAGGAAATCAGGATTTTGAAACTCCACGGGGGCAACGACTGCCCTTACTGGGACGGGCACTGGTACGGCTGTCTGATTGTAAGTGGAGCAGAACATACGTCGCCCACTAAGTTTTACACAAAGGACAAAAGTAAGGGAACATTTGACATCAGGGCAGACAAGCCGACAGTTGTCAGCTGCCATGTGCATTCATCTGGAAGGTGGTAAAAATAAACCATTTTCCATGTTCTTTTTTTACATTTCTGATTCAAGATCCTTTGTGGAATTCTTTTGAGAAACGTCACGTAACACCTCACCACACGACCACGGTTTAGAGGAGCACAAAGCAGCTGGCACAACCCGTGGAGAAAACAGAGGCCAGGTGCGGCGTAAACAAGCCATTTACTCCACACAAAGGGTTCACCTATGTTCAGCAGTCAGAGCTCACCCAACACAAAAGTCATTCAGGCACTGTGCACGTACCTGCAAATAACTTCACGATTGCAAAATGTGCTTGCAAATTCAACCAACCTTGGCCAGCCAGGTTTCCTCAAATTCTGTCAACTTTCTTCATGCACGTGTCAAGAAAGGGTAATGAAGACCAATGTGATCCAGATAAATGTGGGGTGGGGGGTAAGCCCGACCTCAGCGCCCTGCTATAGGTTTCCACATAGGATAAAGTCAGGCAATCATGATCGCTGCCATAAACAAACCCGCGCTCGGTTTCTGTGTCAAGAGGTGGGAAGCCAGGTGTGAGAGAGATAAGCGAGGCATGGTTAGGAATTGAGATTGGGTTTACACACTCCAGAGAAAGACTGAGTAAACTCATTGCCTGGAGAGGAATAACTACCGCAAGGCGTTATCGCACCATTAATCACACTAGGCCATTACAAGTGAGTCGCATCACACCCTGTCACTTTCAAATGAGGGCCCCGGAATTCAGAAGGGGCTTCCCTTCCAAGTAATTTCAAAGGAAAATCAGAAAATACAACATTTAAATTCTTGGTTCTGAATTTTATAATTAAACTTAGACTGGCATCACAGAGCGGATAAAGCTGTATAGGCCCTATATCCAGTCCTGTGGGCCTGGGTACTCTGCTAACTTCTCTTGACAATGCACGCTGTGTCCCCTCATCACTGGGGAATGCCCCAGTTCCCCCAAAATCGTCGTTGTCGGCTATAGTGTGCGCCCCTAGCCCCCGCCTTTCAGGACACCTTTGGTTCAACTGAGCCTTATGATCTTAGCAGTGAGGCAAATAACTTACAGAAGTGGTAATATCCAGCGAGGTAAGGGAGAAACGCAATAAAACAAAGTGCCCCCATTAGCATTACCAGCTGTTATCCTCAAGTGTTATTCACAGTGCGGTCACAGTGAAAGATTCATCCAGTGCCTTACAATAACACAGAATCTTTACTGAGAACCATTAACACTGGATATTTATGAATTAATGCCCCACTTTCGGTGTCACGTCTGCCTCAGAACACTCTCTCTAGATTTTAATAATGTTGCTTAGCAACTCGCTATCATCGCTTCCTTCAATGTGCGGCTCTCAGCCCATTACCCAGAACCCCTTGTGGATCTGATGAGTACCAGCACCATCCAAGGAATTCCCCTCAGTTAGTTAAGGACTTGGACTGACACAGCAGTTGGTAAGCCATCGGGGGAGATACTTAATAAATTAAACGATTTCCTCACTGTCTAATGTTGTGTCTTGGGGCTCCTTTGAAAAGACGTGTACTAACAGGAGACTACCCAGGAAGGGTTAACTTTGTTAACAATACTTTCAGTTAACTCCACTCTGGCATCCTAGAATACACAGATATCATCCAGGTTTCTTTTGGTTATTACAATAATCTTCCTATGACTGAGTTCACCTTCTAAAAATAGAGTTTTCAAGTTCCAAGCACACAAATGAATCTGCTTCGCAGTGGATGTGGTGAGTAAGAGTAGATGGGGTTTGTGTAGACTTTCAGAACAAGACCACTACCTTGCGTTTTCACTCCAAAAGGAGGAAAATAATTGCTGATTTTCCCCAATCGTTTGAAGTTCTGGTCAAGAAACATGGGTGCCAGCTTCATAAACCTGGAAGAAAGAAAGGAACAAGACATTCAGCATGAGCATGTAAAACATGGGAGCTCAGAGAACAGCAACCGCAGGCCCTCTAGGCCCACATGAGAACAAACAGTGGGAGATGTAAATCGGCTGTTAGTTTGGCGCTGTGTCAGGAGCTGGAACGGTGCTCCCATTGGGCCTGGTTGAAGGCGGTGCAGCCGTTGCCTGTTAAAGTCTTCCCAGTTCCCCCTCCAGAGCGCGGGAGCCCCAGCTGGTAGTAAAGATCAGCGTGTCAGACAGGGACATGGGGCACTCGGGCTTCAGTCTCCTCCCTCACCTCACTTTATTCATGGACTCTCACAGAGAAAAGCGAGTGCCAGCACAGAGCCCTCGGTTTCACCTGGGTCCGCTACATTAGAAGCCCTTCGTTTGAGGACAGTACCCATCCCTCCTTCCTGCGGTGACCTCTGCATCGCTAATGTATTGGCCTGAGTCAAAGCCACACCGCTGAAAAAAGGCCCTGTCACATTAAATCGCCGCTCCTCTGTTTGCCTGGCCCTTCCTGCCCTACACATTTCAGCTACAAAGGCACGTTGGCCTGTAAGAGAGCCTGAACCAGCCCTTGATAAAAGCACTTGGCTGATCTAGAGGAGTCGTTTCCCCTGATAGACGTGCCGCTCCCATGAGTGGCCCCGGACGACGGATGGCTGTTTTTCTGACCCACTGCCTCCAAGGAGGATTTGTCATGTGCACGCTTGGGCCTTTTAGGGCTTTGGGACGATCTGATCTGTAGGGGGGTGTTCTCAACATGGAAGCCTTGTTGTAGAGAACTGACTGAGCATGAAAAGAGCCACTGACGCAGAGCCAAAACGCACCAGTTCCACTTTTAATGTCCCTTAGATCCAGTAGGACGCTGGACATGAGACAGGAAATGCCAAGAATTTTGCCTGTCATTCTGGCTCCATAAATTTCTCACAATAAAAGCGGCTGCATTACTCTCAACCAAGTACTCAGAGGTGCTCAGAGCCAGCCTGATCGAGCAAGTCCCCAATCCCCCAAAGGTGCTGAGACCAAAGCCGGCAGACTATTCCCTTTCCGCAGAATAACGCTTTCAACGACCCTCATTCAGCACTTCGGGAATCCCCAGCAGTAAATGGTTGGTGAGCTCCTGTGCGGGTGGCAGGCTCCAGTACAAACCAGCTGAAGCAGAGCTGCTTCTGAAACAGGGGATGACATCCTGGATCTGGGAACCGCACACGCGTGTGTGCAGGACCTACTGATCACACTACCAACATAAATGATTTCCAAGGCTCGGGCATCCAAACCTGCTCATAGTAACACTCAGGAGGGTCCTAGTAGATAATCCGCTTAGATTTGCTCAAGAAAACGAAAGGGCAATTGTGTCAGTAACAGCAGAAAAATAATCGTAGCTGAAAAATAGCTGAAAGAGTAGATCAAAAAGGAACCAAGTTAAACTTCCCATTTAGAAACAACTCAAAGCGCATTAGTCTACAACGAAGAACGATCAACACTATTAATTTATTAAAGAATTCACCTGGAAAAAAAGCAGTCTTGACCTGCAGACACCATTTGTTTTAAATGGTGACAGGTGTTCTTCCTACCAGAAACACTTATAAGCTGGACATGAGCCAAAGGAGACCATACAGCAGTTTAAAAAGACCCAACTAGACTGTCCCAAAAAGAAAAAGATGTAAAATGAAATGAGAAAGTCAGTCAGTCTCTGACAGAGATGGACGTGCAGAAAGCTTGCCAAAACAAACTGACTGTGGTTATAGAAGCACCCCCAACCCCCCACCTCACAACCAATTGAGAGAGGGAGGGGGCCAGTTATAAATAACGGGGGCCAGAATTTCAGTCATGTGTCGGCCTGTCACACAGAGGGTCCCAAACAAGAGACCCGCGCCCATTGTGCTCATTTCCTCATGGACATCTCTCACTGGGGGTGATATTTTCATAACCGCCCGCTCGAGTTCAGCCGAGACATTTGATTTAGGGCTCCAACCTAAACAATTTGGGTGGGTGGGTGGCTGTTGAAAATCAACTGGATTTTTCAGAGCAATCTTCAAAGCGGAGGAGACAAGCTGGGTGGTGAAGGAGGTTAAGGGCCTTTGGTCAGGCTAATTACCGGCCGACCTGCCGTGAGCTGCGCAGCTCGTCCACTCTGTAAAACAGACAGAGATAAGGGTAGCCAAGTGCGCCGATGCTGGAGTGACCTGCCATTTTGCACGGAATGAGGACAGCCCGACCCGGAAGCAGCTGTTTATCTTTAGCGAGAAGCTTCGGTGGAGGAGGGAAGCTTCTAAACATCTCTCACCGGAAAAAACGAGACAATCACATTTGAAGGGACAGAGAGAACAAAATCAGTACTAAAATTTGACACTATGCTGAGAATGACCATTTGCCCCGACTGGCTGGGCGGGTGCACGATTAAACCCTTCCATGCGTCGCCTCAATAGAGCGGGCCTCATTAGCAGAGGCCCATTGCCTTACTGGGCAGTGTGACGCCTGTCGGGCAGGATGGAGTCAGACTGCAAGCTGCCAATTTCTCCAGCCCTCTGACCACCATCATGCACTCAGCAGGCACTCTGCTGCATAACATAACTGTCTGTCAAAAACATTTTTTTTGGCATTAAGTAGAGGAAGGGGTTTAAGGGAAATACAAGGGCCACTTGATGCACCTGCACCAACTTGAAGGCCCGGCAGAGATTCTGCCATCACTCAGCAGCGGTTCTACATATAAATGTTCACCTCAGTATTCAGGCATTACAGGGTCTGTAAATAGACCAGACTTCTGACCATCAGGAGAGTAACTACACTACCTGTTATTTACAGTTCCAGGTTTTAAAGCAATCCCATGCCGTTTCACCAGCTTTAGTGTGTGGATCTGATCGAAACAAAGAGCTAAACTTGAGTTGGATTCTGGAACAATCACTCAGAATTCCCCTTCATTTTAGTGTCCTATCAAGGGGAAGACAAAAACGGCCTCGTTTCCCTTGAGGGCCCCAAGATTTGCAAACGGTGCTATATCCAGACACACTTTAAGAAAAAAACACAAGACTTTGACCAACCAAAAAAAAACTAATTAATGTAGACAAAGCCGTCTCAGAAATAAGCAAGCCGTTTCCATATGGCAACATTAAGGTCAGGTATGTCTTTAATCAAGCGCCGCCTTTGTGCACTGGTCCTGAGCGGGCCCTTCTATGTGGACCGACAGACGGCTGGACACTGAACTGGCTGGGGTACGAGGAACCTGCAGAGAGGAACGAAAGGGCCGGCAACCGCCAACAACCCATTCTCCCACGCCACGTCTTTAATTATACTGACCTTCACTAGTGACTAATCATAGATCGACAAAACGTTTAGAAGTCTTATTATCTCACATCTGTTGTGAAATAATGACCGATGCATTTACAAAAATAAAAAAAAATAAAAAACAAACTGAAACCTCCCCCAAAAATAAGGAAGTTCGACACCGTGGCACCGTGGAATTAAAATGGGATACTCGCTCAAAGCAAGTTTCAAGTTGCCAAAAAAAATAAGCACATTAAGTTAGCCCTTACAAAGTAATCCATGTGTATTTTTTAAGCAGCTGTCTTATCCAAGCAGCATGCCTGTTGATTTTGCCTTGAGAGAACAAGATTTGAATGAAGTTCAACGTTTGCACTATAACAGAGAGTCTTCTAAGCATGTCAGAATTTACACAGAATCCGAGGGCAGTAGGGGAGATGTGAGAAGACGCACACACTTAGGCTTTTCTCTCTTTTCTCTACCCAATACATACCAAGTCCAAGAGCAGGAACTCTATGCACAAAGAGTACACTAAGGATTGCAGTCCTCAAACCGCACTCTCACACAGTAGACTGGCCAGCATCTCTAGGCAGGGGAGATCTCTGGTCACCGCTTGCCCTCGTTCATGACGACGACCAAGGCAGTCACAGCATCTGAAGGACCCCTCTTATCAAAGTTATTTCGACAATTTGTACTATTTTCAACAACCATCAGTTGCTTAATAGACGCCCAAATCATTGGCAGTCCTAGACACGTTATATGAAAACTAAATTTAATGTTTAGTTTTCTTTGTTAATAATTTTAACCATTACAAATATTCTTTAAACAAACTACAGTGAATTGCCCACAAGACGATCCTGCTCAACTTCTAACCTTAAATGAGTGTAGTAAAGCCCACCAAAAGGGACAGGAGTCAGTGTGCATGTGCATGTATGTTTGAGATATGCAAAATAGGGATGGAAAGAGAATATGTCCATGTTCATGACAACAGCATCTGCCACCATATTAACTCTGTGTGTGTGTGTGTGTGTGTGTGTGTGTGTGTGTGTGTGTGTGTGTGTGTGTGTGTGTGTGTGTGTACAAGCGTGTGCGTGTGTTGGGCAGAGGGGGGTACAGCTGTCTAACAGGAATGAAAAATTGAGATTAAAAGGGAATAGAGGAGAAAAATACCCACTGCCAGACTAGCCAACCCATGACATAAGCGCTGCGATCAATGACTAAGATAAAGGAACAAAGAGGCGTGAAGTTAATTTGCAGGCAATGACACAGTTCTTGCCCTTTTCCATGCACCGGTGTTTGGCTATGCCATATTAAAAAGAATGACCACACCACAGTGCAATGAACAAGCTTGGAAAGCCTCACCCCCTTTCTCTGAGAATGAGGAGTCAATGCCTCCTTCAATTTATCACAGGGCTCAAGTCTTTTCCCTAATCCTATACTAATGTTCTCAAATTAAAAAAAATAATAAAAACTCACTTTCGTGATAAATGCTTACCCTCGAGAATGCACCCTTGGCCAAATCAATTCACACTCCAGAATCCCTGCACGGTAATGGGTCACAATCAGGCTTGGCGAAAGATTGCTTCCTGACATGTGCAATGTCATGCAATTAAGCGCAAATTAGCTGTGAACGGTTCTAATAGAATAATTCCTGATCACTAAACTTTGGAATGTCCAGAAAACCATCGACTTCCACAGCATAATGGAAAGGCTGCCCCCCTGAACTACATGGGATCACCACCTGTTGCTCATCTCCTAAACAGCTCAAAGGGCACTAAGAGAGGAACAGACTATTCTTTGATGGCACGTAAAAACCATAAGGCAGTAATTTCATCAAAACAAACACTGTAAATTACTGCTAAATAGTTCAAATAGTGCAGCTGAATATCTAACCAAAACCCTACAACAGCCTTCATGCTCCCTGTGGAATCTAGTCCTGTATGTCTGCAAAACGAATGGCAGCACTAAGGAAAAGAATTGTGCACAATGAGATCAACTGTTTCAGTTCTGGAGGACAGAAGACCAAATAAGCTACTCTTCCAAAAAAGCTTTGTCAGGGAAAGCACTGCCTGCAGAGCATTTGAATTTTGCACAATGTGTAACGTCAGTAACCAACAATCAGAGCAGCCTTAAAATTGCTTGAGGAGCTAATCTTGTGGCTCACCACAGTGTGTGCAAGTTTTGCAAAAATAGTCAGTGGAGATGGAGATTCTCA
>JAOYSI010032687.1:25938-43808 GCA_025775065.1 Hiodon alosoides
CTTACACTTGGTTTCCCATTTTTAATGCTAGAAAACGATGAGCAGGCTGGGTCAGAGGCTTGCTGGAACTCCAAAAAGGGTTTGTTTGAAGAAGGGTGTGAAGGACTGAAACCCAAGAAATCCACTCAAAGTCGGTGGGGGGGAATTAAAAAAATATTACTTCTTCAAACCAAGGTGTCCTTGTGGCCTGCCAAACTATTATTTTTGTAGTTTTTCTGCCACTACACAAGGAAGAAGAGATGGCAGAAATACGGAGCACTCTTGGTACCCGGGGCCTGACGCGCGACTCATCCCCACGTGCTCGCAAATTTCAAACCAAAACCCACATAAACAAGGAGGCCGGAGAGGACTCTGACGTAGGGGTGTCAAACTTCTACGCTCATCTCCTGCATAAACTAATAGTGACCACTCTAAAATCCACAACTGCAGGAAATGAAGTCAATTTAAAAAGGCAGATAAAGTAGCAGTTACTTACAGCTTTCCATCCAGCTTCAGCAAGAATCCCTGTTTATCATACACTGGAGAGAAAGAACAGAGACAGCAAGAAAATTTAGATGGATAAGGAACCTAATCAGATCAAATGTAATGGAAGGCAGAAAAAAAAAAAAACATTTCCCTTTGACATGAAACACAAAACAAACATTGATTGGGTGAAGTTAGGATAATCACAGATAAAACATTTCTAAAGCCCCTCCCCAGTCACTAGCCGCAGGTTATAGCGTTCGCAGTTAAAAAAGCAGGGTTATGGCAAGCCAGCCGAACATTCCTCCCAACACAATCTCAGCTCCCCTCATGTCAATTTAGATCACCTATGGAGTAGACCAGGCCAGTCAACCCATACGTGTCATAACGCCCCTGTTCTGTAAAAGGAGGACAAGCACCCTGAAGGACCTACCTCAATTCCTCTACAGAGAAAGAAAGCACATTAGTTATTGGTCTGAAGATCTTCGACAACCAAAGAAATTCAACTTGTCCAACACTTACTGGGCTTTCGTTTATTTTTCCATCTCGTAGTACAATAAAATAAAAAATCAATAAAATAAGAAAATAACCAATACCAAATGGTACACAGTACATTAAACGTCAAGTAACCCCCGTAACCCATCTCTAGATCTGTTACTCCAAATGATTATGTCACTCTCGTACTCAACCCAACACAATGAAGGCAACGACCATTTTCAGCTCCCATCAAGTCAACTGTTCTAAAATTTAAATGATCTGGATCACTGGCTATTGTCCATCAATAGCTGTAAAATAACCCTGAATGGGTGCTAATAATAGTAATGATGTTTTTGTTGTTGACACAGATTAACAACATGCCATCTCAGTCTGTCGAATCCATTGAATGTATATTAGGACAAGTAAATTGCAGTGGAGCGTCCCTGCCACCACACGCCGTTTTGTAGGAAACATCACTGATTATGAGTGGGAGCGATTTACTAGTCGGACAATTGTATTGTCTATCCAGTGGCAGCCTAAGTGCTCCTCTGGGCTGAAGGGCATCCAGTCTGGTGGCCTGGCATTCCATTGCAGTTTGGAATAGCTTCCTTCCCATACACATTGTTGAATGCATCAAAACCAGTGGAACGTGTTGTTACTGGACCGTGACGGATTAGTGTATGGAATGGGGTGCCCGATTCCTTCTTGTAGATGGGCATCAGTAAAACATGGACTGCTTTCCAGAACTTTCTAGAGTACCCGTCTTTTCTACAGGTTGTGCTAGACAAAGTCTAGCAGGCTTATAATACTGAAATATACCAAAGCAACAATGACGTCAAACAAAGCTGCACAACGCCAATTTGCTTCAAACTCCACCCCTTCAGTCATGAAGCATGGTTTTCTCCCACATGACTGACTTAACCACATTCCCACAAACAAACTAGTTCGAAAGAAATGGGATTTATTAGAAAATAATAAAAAGGTAATTTTGCAGAGAAAGTGCATACATAGATTTTAAACAAACATGGAAAATTAAAAACACAAAAGTAAATATATTTACATTGTTTTAACATCATTGGCAGAGAGTGCAGTGCCAACACCTGCAGAAGAAAAGGCAGAAAGGGAAGCGGAGATAAATCCCAGGCGGTGTCAGTCCTGCAGGACAGAACTGGAATAGGAGGGGTTAGCAGTTGCCCCGGCTGGGGGCAGAAAGATTGCCAGTCTCGGGGGGTGCGTGGGTAGAAGAGGTGCTATGCAGCAGCGAAGGGCGAGTGTGGAACCCAAGGGGGGGGCGGGGGAGGGCTCAGGCAAAGCAGTAGGTCCCTGTCTAAGCGAAAAGCTAGGGGCTGTAGCTGCCTGGGCTGGGCTGTGGCTAGATTCCAAGTCCCTTGGTCTTACAAAGACGGCCCTGTGCTCCTGCAGCCAGCTCGCATGGGACAGTCCAGCCCCGGGTGCTTTGGGCTCCCAGCAAGCTGCCCAAGGAGCGCAGAGGATCGTGCGTAGGCGAGGGTCCCGCCATTCACGTACACAGATAGGTCAGAAACGTCCAGTGAACTTACTTGGAAACAAGGTCAATTATCAAGGTTTAGCCTCTTTCCATTGCTCCGTTGAGGCAAAAATATTTAAAAGATATATAGTCAGCGTTGTCCCATGAAAAGCCTGTTCAGAGCAAGGGGCTCTCTGTGTACCTTCAACCAGAGGCTCCATTTTCATAAGCAGAAGCATGCCATGTAGCCAGGAGACAGGGGGGTCAACAGGAAAGTCTTTGTAAGACATAGCGACGTGTGCGGGAAGCTGATACAGGGTCGGTTGTTTGGCTATGCTACGCAATGTTGGGAGGTACTGCAGAACACACTGGCACGCAGCTGTAAAGATCAATTAGCTAATCTTCTTATTACTTAAACCTAATCTGCTACAATATAATTTTGTCTATTTAGTGGTGTGACGGCAGAGATTTTACCATCCCATTCAAAAATGATGTTCAGTTATAAAAAAAAAAAAAAGTTAAAACCTTACTTCTCTCTAATCATTGCTAGATTATTCATATGATATATGGTAGTGATATGATAAATATTTTATTAACGAATATAAATGAGAGGGTCCAACCTTTTCCATCACAAAATGCAATAAAAATGCTGTCAAAATTTGCTAAAGCGTTTAGAATTGGATCGGCTGCTTCAGGGCTCAGAGAAAGCACCTCCCAACATGGCCAGTCTGAATGTTACAGGATGTGTTCTGGGCCTGTACCTGAGCCTACTATTCGTCCCACGGAGAGTACAGTTTCCACCTCGGGTTCTGAAACACAAGAGCGCCAGTTTAGCCTGGGGGGGGGGGGTGTTAGAGTTACCTGGGCGACCAAGCTCCTGCCCGCACACTCACAAAGCGGCCCGATTCAGTTCTCAGTTAGGATGGTGACGGCAATCCTTTCTCATGACGGCAGTTTCCACATGGCTGCTTGGTAATGTTGTGTGCTTTTTAAAGTTTCATATTTTCAATAGAGAACAGAAATAAAGGGGAAGAGGTTGTGGCAAGTGCTTTTTCAGTTGACCATTTCAGATTTTAAAAAGGTCAAAAAGCTTGGGGGTGACGCACCTGGCCAGGCTGCAGACACATTTCCGGGCGGCGGAGGGAGAATCTGACACACAATGTGAAAACCGGAATCCTTTCATTCTGTGATCTGACCAATTCTCCCGCTGCAAACTTCACCCATTGGCTAGCTGTCGTGGTGTGCCATTTCAAACCTCTGGCGAAATTTCCTCTACACTTCCCTACAAGGGCCTGTTCCTGTTCAATTGTTCGTTTAGGAAATAGGTAGCGCCTTGCACAACTGAGGTTAGATTAAGATTAACTGATCACGCTTGGCCATAAACTTATCACGCAAACCAAGAAAGCTGTGAAATGGTGGCGTTGTTTTTCGACTGACTGCATTTAAAACACTATACAAAACACTTTATTTTTGAAAGGACCGCCAGATGACACGATTCAAAAGAAATATCTCTGCAATTAAAATTAATTAAACAGCAGTAGACGCGTTTGATTTGTAACACTTTTCTCCGGCACCAAGATTCTAATCAAGTGGGTCTATAAGCTCTTGGGCAGTAACAGAAGCAAGGTCAATCGCACCTGATCTGTTTGTGAAGCAACACACGAGGCCTAACTGACAATCATTAACTTAGTAGTTAATGCTAAAAGGGATAACAATTGAGTTTGAGTTCTGCCAAAAACAACCTGCCAATTTTCATGCACTTTCAAACAATATTATTTGTTAAAGTAAGTTTGATAGAACTTTGATAGAAGGGACAAGATACATTGTACCTGATCTGACGAAACTCACCATTACAAAGTAATATCAATTATGGCCCAAAATAGCTTAAACGTAGGTAAAAAGTTCAAATACCCTTTTAAAATTGATTCAAAACATGGTGAATGCTATTCATTTTTCAAAGACAATAAGCATTTATCCGGAATCTTTCCCTTTACAAAACCCTGGCGTTCTGACCCTGGCAACCCACTGTCAAATAGATGAACAGCAATGTACAGCTTAATCAGAAGGGGGGGGCAGATTATGAACTAACCAACCACAGATCTGCAAAGAGCAGGGCATGAAACCCTAGGCCAACAAAGCTTTTCGCCTGGTCCCTTCCATCTTTGCTTAAGCATCAAAAACAAAGGCTCATGCTGGACATGACAAAGAGCAGGCCTGTTATAAAAAGTTTAAACATGTAGATGTTATGAGCCATTACTAAAGCAGTTTCTCATTTCCCGTCTTGCTACTTTATAGTGCGGCAAACGTTGTATGATAACTGCACCCAACAGTGCTGAGATCAGGCATCAGACTTCCACACATGACAATCTAATTCGCTTAAATTCCCTACATCTGCCGATACCAGGTCCTTGTTCATACGCCAAAAATATATATATTTTCAATAATCAAAAATACCTGCTTATTTCTGCATTCAATCTTTTTTTTTTTATATTAATGTTTTGTTGTATATTTTAAACTTTGCATTTTGTTCTAGCCCACCCAGAACTGAACCAAACAAATAAAAGTTTGTATTTGAATGCAGGGAATTTATGACAAATGTACCGTTTTTATTCCTACCCGTAAATAGTACTGTTGTTCTGACATAAATTAAATGGGAGGGAATGTCTGGGGAAATGTCTGGGGAAGGCACCTCTGATAGAGCAGGTAAAGTCTGAGATAGCCGTTTTCCAGTAAAACTTCGTCATCTATCACTTGTTACTTCTGTGCCAAATCCCCTCTCCACAGGCCATTTTAGTTTATCCCTTTTAGCATGTGTCCTTCATGACAGAGCCTGAAATCAAACCATGCAGTCTTTCGGTATCAGTTTATGCTTCACACAAACCGAGGACAGCTGTAAAAGATGCTTTTGTTTTCCAACTGATTGCATTTAAAACACTACACAAACAATTGATCTGGAACTCAATTGTTCCAGATGACATGATGAAAAAGAAATATCTCTAATTAAAATGAATTGCACAGCAGAAGACAAGCTTGTGACTAGATGTGTAACATTCTCCTCCTGTACCAAGATTCTAATTAAGTGGGTTTCTAAGCACAATCGGGTCCATAACATCTGTGGTGAATTGTTTGTGAAGGAACATACAAGGCCTAACTAACAGTCATTAACATAGGAATTAAGCTGGTGATATCTAGGGAAACGAAAGGCCCGTTATAGGGCTACTGAATAATCTTAAATTAATATTAACACTAGTTACACACTAAAGCACAGTGAAAAGATAAAACTTATCTTAACTCATAAACTGGCTTTATGGTCCATGATATTACAAAGGCACAAACATGGTTTAACACCAGCAGATATATCACTTTAGAAAGAGAATGAGAGCATAAACCGTCTTTAATTAAGACATGTAAATGTACACACACTCGGCAGCAGGAACTGCAGCCAAGTTATCCAATTCAGCCCAAAGAAAACACTGAACTATGAAAGGCCCACTGGATATTGGAGAGCGCTACTTAAATACACTATAATAAAAACCACGGGGGGTCCTTTGTCCCATAACAATGCCCAGTATACATTCTAATTTAGCATTTATGATGACAATACTGAGAAAGGGAAAATGATGCCATTTAGCAAAAGGTCTACATTGGCCAGCACAGCACACCACAGCGTTTCAAAACAACCGGGTGTAAACAACTGCATGGTTTTCTAAAGTTATTTTACCAATATCCCTCTGAACTTGACACACGACAGGAGACGGGATGGTTTTGCTAGCAACGCAGCGCACAGGACAGTGGCAGGACCCAGCATCCAAGTTAAAGTACCATGGGCAAAGCACTTGTGGGTCAATCGTATTTCTCGTCACACTTAGTGTGGCTGTGAGGGACGCGTTCTGCTTGGAGGGCCAGGTAACAGGATCCCGGTTCAACTACAATCACTCAAAATTCCCAGGGATGTTCCTGGACGCGGACACACAGGTTGAAATAGTCTGGATCCCTTTACAAAAACACCTCCATCCTGTCAAGAGGCAGATGGATGGTATGAGGGTGCGTGGTTGAGAGATGGCAACACCAGTACCTGAACTCGAGTCTCGACGAGAACAAGACAGAGAATAACAAAGTGTAAAGGGGCACCCAGCCATTTCCTGAGGAACCCGTCTCTATACTCTGCTCATCCCCAGGGTCCGTTCTTGCACAGCAAGCTGAAACTGAACCCATTGGTCACTGTCTCAATCATAACTTTGTAAGCTATGGAAAAGCATTGCCATAGCTGGCCATATGCAAAGTCTGCAGTGGTGGGGTGGAAAGGGTTAGGAATCGTTGTTTAAATTGCAATTGGCAATATACAGACTCCTCAATGATACACTGATCGGTCAACAGATACCTTACAAAACCGTGATCAAAACTCCTTTGTCATTTTATTCATCCCACCCTCAGAAACATTTTTGTACCTTGAGCAAGATACTTAACCTGAACCGAGTCAGAAAATATTTACCTGTATACGTAAGCTGTGGATAAAAGGGTCTGCCAAAACACTGATAATATAATAATTGATTACAAATGTCTTCAAAAAGGTCACTGACCAACGCAGCCTCAGACAAAGCACACTATCTAAAATACTGTGTGAAACCGACCCGTGACAAACACTCCGATTGCTAAGCGCTCTCTCCGATTGCTAAGTGGAACGGCCAAACAGGTGGCCATTCTCCCTACACAGCCCTGCTGGATCAAGTCTGTTTTGGTCTGGGTTCCCCGATGCCATACTGACAGCACAAACTTTGCAAGTGAAGAGCCTAAAAGTAGACATTTGGGGGCTGTAGTACAAGTCTAACCATACGACTGTGACGTGACTTTCTAATACGTTTGTCGATTAGTTTTTCTCTTTACTTCTTTCTTAACTGCAGTGTGCCCAGAGAAATGTATATCATTTTGTATTTTGGGATATTCGTTTACAATATTTTTGATAATATAAAAACCACACAGATCCCTGATGCGTCCAAACACACACACACTTTAGAATGTTAAGTCAACTGATTTATAGTTCCTATTGTCCTCCCTGATCTCAATAAAACAAATAGATCAACGAGTGGGACATTTGAACGTGTACAAACACCTTGTGTCTGAGTTACCTTGCCTGAATAAAGCTGTGAGACAAAGCAGGTAGGCCCCTTAATGGTGCTTTATAAGTGATCTTACCAAACTAGAGGACAAGGTTTTTACATCACAGAGGGGAAGTAGATTACAGAGACCATGATCTTGGTCTGACTCCAAGTGTCCAATTGTGGATCCCTTAGGTTTTCCCATCCAGAGGTTTGCGACTCAGAGAAAACGCGAATACACACCAAACAGAATTGGTTTGCTTCTACTCTCATTTTCATATCTGGAATGGGATCTTACTGGCTGAGCCTCCATGGTCATCCAGGCTCCGTTCTTCCTTTTACAGTAGAAACAATATGACCTGCAACTGTGGTTCACTCTGTGGAATTGCCGGTGACATGCCTGACGTACAGAGATAATTTCCCCTTTGAATTATGTATATTTTCCCATCTCTTGAGCCCTATCCGAGCAGATCAAACATGGGAGGAAGACAGGCTGAGAAAACAGAGAGGGGACAAACCAAAACCGTATCTTAGAATTGTAGCATTCCCCGTGGTCTTAACCAGGACATCCTGTCAGGCACCTCTCCACAGCCACATAGCATGGGGGCAGATCACAATACCTGGCCTTCCAAAACACAGAGCATCTCAAAGGGCAGAGAGGGTAACCTAAATGAATACACTAAAATATAGCACACCTGTTGGCAGTGTCCCAAAAATCTCTCCATCTGGAAAGGGTGGGGGGATAACGGCAAACGTCTCAAATGATAAGGAAATGAAAACATTAACAGCAACTCGATTGACCAGCGAAGGTGTAAGTGGTGAAGGAATTCAAACACATTTATCTAAGAACAAATGCTAAGGGGGCTTCCAAATGGCTAGGGTGCCACGCTGTGTGTACGGAAGATGACCAACACCCACCTCATTTCATCATAGCTGGACTTTAAATTATTCAGAAACAAACCAGCACAGAATGGATAACATCTTTTAGGGAGAGACAGGAAATGAAAGCCTGTTAAAATACCCTTCAACGCACGGGAGATAGGAGGAATTAGTCTAATCAACAGAGGCCCTCTGTTCCTGGATCAGCAGTGATTTACCTCAGCCCATAGCCTGGTGAAACATAACCAAAAAGAGCAGACGTGACAGACAACTTTGGGTAAACATGAGCAGTAGACCAGTTGTCTTTCTGTTGACAGCACCTACGGGAGAAAATTTCCCACCATCATAAACACAGGATTTAAAAACAGATTTAACGTGAAATTCAAATGGCATAAAACAGAGGGGGACCATTCCGATCAAGGAGCGCCCTCTTTCAGCTGAAAGAAGTGCTGCAATACAGTAAGAGGAAACCAACACTTGCTCCTGCCAATTCCTATGAAAAATCAATCGCATAAAAGCATCCAACAAACAAAAATTGATATGTATGTGTCAAAAATCCAGTACAAGCGTTTCCCAAAGAATGGTTATTATTGATACTATATACTTGAGGGCTGTACAGGCATTTCTCAGAATGCGCGCTTTACACTCAATGGGGAAATAGTAGGGTGCAGTAGGCGCAGTGGTAGAGTTGGCCTTTGTCAGCATTACTACTTCAAACGGGTTGAGTCTGAGTTTCTGGTTGCATAAGCACCAGCATGTGTTGGTGCTAACCCTCGACCCTTTAACTTTTCAGCACAATTAGGACCGTGCACCAAAAAAAAATTTATAAATAAATTATAAAGCAAACTTCTGCCAGCATCTGTCTGAACCACTAAAGCCCAAAAAGGGGCCTCAGCCTAAGGGTGCCAGGCAGAACACAGAATGTGAACAGGCAGCGATGGCATACAGCATTAGAAAACCCATTGAGTATTCAGTGATGAAGTGAGAGATGGGGGAAAGGCCTGGGGACCAGTGCAGCGACACAGTACTATGACCACCGCAATAAAACACAAATTAATGACAAAAACATTACCACAACTACCTTCCTAATTTACAGCAAACATTTCTGAGCCCCTTCTAATCCCATTTGTGGTATCAGCTCACCCTCTTGTGGTCTCACAAAATCTTATGGGGGTGTGTTTTACATTATCCCTGAACTGCCCACACACGGAAGTCCCCTGAATCCCTGCAGGACTCCCAATATCAAACACTGCCTGTAGTGGACAGGGCAGGACAGGCAAGGATGGGACATGCGTTTTTGCCATCATTCTTACATAACGTCCTTAAAACAGATGGATAGTTTCCATATGTCCCTCAACAACATTCAAAGCATTTATGGAGCTTCAAAAAGAAGCACTTCTAGCGGTGTCTTAGAATAGGCTTTTAGCTCCCCTGCCTGGTCACACGCAGGACTTGTAAAACCTTTATTTGGTAATAATGTTTCATAAGCAATTTTCACTCAAATATATATTTATACACTTTAACAAAAAAAAAAAAAAAAAAAACAGGAAACCTAATTTAGGATTGAATCTGTCACAAAATGAACCTGGAATCCCAATCCAACAGAAAAGTTGTAATTACCTGCAATAACTAGTGTACGATTTACCCATAAGCAACTAAACTAATACGTAGAATACGTAGAGGGGCGTCAAAGTGTCTGCAGTTTTTCATGCCACCTCATATTTTAATTCTTTAGTTTGAATTCATAGATAGTGATGCTTTTGTGTAAATTTAGCACGTTTATAGATATTATGTTATCTCTTCACAGCATTAGTCTTTATAGCTGCCCTCAGTAATTGTCATAAGGGCAAGGCAGCGCAATTCAATTTCTTATTGCACTTTAATCCCAGAACTACAGCACTATTGAACGTCGCTCTGGGTAAGAGTGTCTGCTAAATGCCTAAAATGTAAAAATGTAGTTTTGAAAGTATCATCCAATGGCTTTAATTTGAAAGCGAGTCCTGTTGTGTAATGACTGAATAAAGCGAGTGACCTTTATTCAGTTTCTTGTCGACAATGTCCTTGTCCTTCGAGCTGGTCGTGGGCACTGCACTTTTTTCGGTGTCGCTCATTTAGCTTATTTTGCTTATTCCGCTCCAACTACAAGCCTGCCAGCCACTGTGTCTAAACAATACGACGTGCTGGCCTCTCATCATGCAACTTAACTTGTGCAATACATACCTCTATTCCTGCGACACGATTGGCATTTGGCAGTTCGTGATTCAAATTATTTTATTGAACATTTATTATATATGGTCTATGTAATCTACTTCCCCCTCTGTGATGTTTTATATCAAGGAAAATAATATCGTGATAATTATCGTTATATCGCCCAGCCCTACTTAACAACATTAAATAAAACAATTAAAAGCATTAATATGCCCAAACACAACTACATTTTGGTGGGCTCCGTTTGCCCTTGCTAAAGATTTTTCTCCACACCTACTCCTTTTAATGCTTTTGACTGTAGATGTAGTAAAGCTGACAAGAGCCAGTTATCAACAATTAATTGCATTAAATGTCTAGTTAGTAAGTTACATGTTGCTTAGCAGACACTTAACCAAGGCAACTTATTCAGCTTAAGTTCCCTAAATGAGCTCTGTAACAGCAAAGTCAATAAAATTGCTATCCAGTCCATAAATGCAAGGCCAAGGACAATCATGTTCCAGCACCTACTGTAACACCTCAAAACTCTGAGTGGATCTCCACAAGAGACAGGAGGACAGAGAGGCAGGCCACACTGACCTGCTAGACCAAACATCTGAGTGGAGATCTGCTCAAGCGACAGCGGGACAGGACACACTGCCCTGACGACGCTCCACTATTGCCTTCTTACTCTATGAGATGGACAGAAATACAGACGGACAGAGTGACGGACAGAAGGCGAGGACTACTCACGTGTCTTCTGGCCCCACACGTGCAGATGCAACTTCCCAGAAGAGTAGTAAATAAATCCCAGGACCAACATGGGACACAAGACAAACAGCAGTTTGCGAGTATGCTTCATGATACTCATCTTTCACATAGTACCATCCGCCCTACATCACCTACAGAGGTGGGGAAACAAACAGAACAGACTAAGTCAAAGGCTGTACACCAGTCTGATAAACAAAACCATTCAAGAGCGCATGAAGCCATTACAAAGAAAGCAGTAAAGAGGCTGCACCGTGGTCACACAATGCATTGATGGCACTGCGTTCAGATCACATACAGGGCAACGCCCTTCCCAAGGCATTTGTGGGAAATTCTAAGATTCTTCACCCAACTTCAGCACCGTTTTGTATTCCATTATTCATGTTATTTCTCAGCTTTCATCAGAAAGATATAATCCAGGAACAGAAGAAATGTTGTTAAATCAACAAAGACATGCACAAAATAGGACAATGTTGCACAATGTTTGAGAATATAGTTTTCCCAACCCTGGTTCCAGAGAAACACTGCATGTGGGTTTTTGTGCCAAATTACTTTGTTCAAACTTTTACATATAGTTAATATTCCTCTGACCTATTCATTAACAAGTACAAAAAACAGCATACACAGCAAGTCCCCAGGAACAGGATGAAAGATACATCTAATTCACCTCTGGTATACTTTCTAATGCAGTGATACACTTAACTAAATTCTGAGCTCAAAATTACTTTAATAGTTAATAGTTAAGAATCAAGATCTTACTTAGGCCCAATTCCCAGAATTTGATCTGCATTAGAATTCATGGCAAAACTGACATTTATAACCACAATCTCGGCCTTTTCTGAGACAGAACAGTTATAAAATTTAAAAAAAATTAAAAAATTTAAACACACACTAGAGCATTTCTAATATTCCCAAAGCAGTTGACGTAATAATCAATCGAAACTTTGTTTAGAATAGAAGTTTTACTTTAAAAAAATAATTCGAAAAATGTATCAACACAACCTAAAAGAAAATTGACATTAAATGCCACATGCGTTAACTGAATAAATAAACACGGTTAGTATAGCATTTTGTCATGATTACAATAATTGCATTGTAATAATTTGTACCTGCAAATGATTATTCTCTGGGCTTTAAAGACTAAACACTAACCTTATGTTATTCGTTTTCCTTTGGATATGTGGAATATTTGCAATAATGCTGTGTTGAACAAGCTAACGAGGCTAGCTCCCAGACTGGAAATGTTTTTTCTACGATATACATGCCACCGTGGTTACAAATAACGGGTCGCAAAAACACATTCAGTAGATGATCATTTCAACAAAACAATAATAAAACCAGCAGTTACTTTTCATAAATAGTTTCACAGCAGCCTAATACATCCAAACACGGCGGTAACTAACAATGCCGAGCTTTTTTGCTACCTGCAGTATTATGGAAATAACGGGACTTGATATCACGGCGATACAGTAAAAATGCAAATATCTAAAATATAACGGCGTTTATAACGAACGTTTCATTTATAAAACGCCTAAAAGGCAGCAGCAAACACAATCGCAAAAAAAGGCAGCTAGTATCGAATTCCCAAAAAACCCATGATGTTGAAATTTCGAGGACGGGCTTATCAGGGCCTACGTTACTACGTCTACATTCACTCCGAAGTAAATATAAGCCGCTAACGGTAAAAGTATTTTACATTTTTATTTTGTTTAAAACCCAAAACCTCCAATAGTCTTTATTTTTTAGCATTTGTTTCGCAGGTATATACTTTCCAAGATGTTACGCGTAATCTTAAACGAAGTCTATCGTCGTCGCTGGCGTAAATATTTGCTATCGAAGACCACTTCTGCAGTAATGCGTTTGTATCGGTCTCTTAAAATTACCTTTCTTTCCCTTTCCAGTCTCCGGGTGTTTTCCAAACTGCTCAGACCGACGGATTTGAAAAACAACGTCGGAAACGCAGCTGCATTCCTTCTCACCTACCAACCATGCTTTAAACAGAGCAAATGTTTTTGGGCATCGGTTGTACGTATAAGAAATATATGTGGAAAGCCAACCCTCTTCATTATCTGCACAGCACCGTCTGGTTACATCAACATTATACCCAACCACCAAACTCATTGACAGCGTCAGTCACATGCTTCCGAATATGGCATGCCCCCCCAGCCAAATTAACTTAGACCTATGCACTTTCCGTTAGACAGTTGTTCAGACGCTCACGCCACTTTTTTTTCAGCTATCCGATTACATTCTAACAGGAGTTGAGTAGGTTGCTTTATCTAGCTATGCATTTTATTTTAAAAATTAAATTAAAAAATCATCATATTGTATGCGCACGCTGTCCTGTCAATCTTGAATGCCATAATTTTTTCCATTAAACACGGCAACCCATCGGTTATTTAAAAGTGTCTCATTCTAATGAAAGAATGGATCTTTAACACGTGTTGATTCCTGCCAGCCCAAGCTCAAAAAATTGCTTTCTATAAACTGTGCTTGACTCAAGTCGCAATGATGGGTATTCACTCGATACCACGTGTGAATGCCCAGTATTAATGTTTTTAAATCATGTGAGGCATTCTCTAAATTGTGGAAGCTATACTTCCACAGAAACTTGTTCTAAACTTAGCAAGCATTTAAAAAAATGAAACTACCCGTTTCTTTTGACTGCATGTTGGACATTAATGCTTTATTAATTTCAAGCCTATTTTAATTTTATTTTTTATTTCCCCTTATATAGCTGCTACTTGCACCCATTAATTAAAAGTTTAACTTTTTTCAGCCAATATTTACACTTAGTTTTTCTCAAATAGCTGCACCAAAAACCGAGCCCCCCAGTAATGGATGGAAGATTCTGCAACAATGTTGCCTTTATACACATTTTGAGAGCACTAAATCCCCTGAGTCAGTAAGTATTCTGTTACTCTCTGTGGATGTGCTTGCCAGGTCCTTTTTTTTTTAGGTATAGAACAAGATCAGGGGTGACAAGTGCATGCTGATCTAGTTGTGCTAAGCACTCGTTCAATATTAAATCATCAAGGAAGTACAAACCAGCCCCCTTTGCAACAGTGTTTTCCATTAAGGCTGAATTAACAGAGGGACCCAATGTTTACAGGCCACTTGTGTGTTTTAGGCATTAGCCCCACTCTGCTCGGCCTTGACCTCCTCTGTACTACATTGTTAAACACACTTAAACACTAAAGCTTTTTGTCTTTGTCTTTTACAAGCGCATCATTAGATCAATCAGTTTTCAAGGACATGGCTCCCTTCTCAGACCTTTTTGAGGAAGCCTAGATGTCCTACTGTCATTATGGCTTTATCATGCTGTAAAAATCCAACTGTTTTCATAATGAGCGTTTACTATGACTTAAAGTAATGTGGTGTCATGTATTGTTGTGTCACCATTGATTTGGCTTCAATAGAAATGATCTCACCTAGTGTTTCCAGGTGTAAATCAGAAGTCAGATGAGAGGTGCCAGATGCTGTGCCACTTGAGGGCCTACGTTGGTGTTATGAGATCAAACCTAAATACATATATAGATTTTCTTTCCACATATCCACAAAAATTACTAAAACTATGAAATGTCTTGAAAAAGACAAAAATCTAAAAAAAGAAAAGAAAGTCTGTGTTACATTTCCTA
Source organism: Hiodon alosoides (assembly GCA_025775065.1). Lineage (NCBI taxonomy): Eukaryota > Metazoa > Chordata > Actinopteri > Hiodontiformes > Hiodontidae > Hiodon > Hiodon alosoides. Next base: position 40,929 of record JAOYSI010032687.1, read on the forward strand.
ACATGTAACACACTTGTTTTCTGCAAAATCATTGGTTCACACCTGCAAAGTGAACTCTGAATGTCAAATAAGATATGTTGCAACAATTCTTTCAGGGCGGCCTTTTTTAATGCATGAACTCTGGTTTAAATGCTATATTCAAGGCCAGCTTCCAGGTCCATTGACCTATGTTTATTGGCAGAGCCTGGTCAAAAAGTTATCTCTGAATAAGGCATACAGGCAACGCAGCATGGGTAGGTAGCAACCTTGATAGAAAAGAAGTAGTAATGCAAACCCTAACCCTAACCCTTAACCCTAAACCTAACCCTGCAAAGAGTCCAAGTAATGCAAAGATGATAAACACTGGCTAATATATATATAATACTTTATTTTAACTATATATTTTAAATATTTGAATCATGTCCTTTTAAAATTTCAATCCCCATTATAGTTTTCCTGCTCGTTTCTATGGGTTTAGTTCATAGCTCATAGATATTACCTTGATGCATATGTTTTTTCCTATTTAAACATAACTTCCATCATACACACTGACACACCTGCAGGGCATTTGGGGATTTAGAATTTACTCAACTTTATCTCTTATCAGATAAGGACAGTGTGTTCACTTCGTTGAAGCAAACAGATACCCTGACCATGCTCTCACAGTGACGCAACATCTAAACTTCATTGCGTGCACTTCCAGCAAGCCTCCAACATCTCCACTCTCACATTGTTGTGATTCAACTTGAAGGAGCTGCCGATGCCAACCTTGTCTCAAAAGATTTTCAAAAATCTGAAATCTGTGAATCTCTAAACATATTGCCAGTAATGGTGGTGCAACACTAAGAGACCTTTGGATCAGACCAGACCAACCATGGAGAGAACCATACAGAGTGTGGTACTGGGAAGGCCATGAAGCAACAGATTTAGGCCTATCTGTGGATTGGTAATAGTCCAGACGCCCGTGTGGATTTGACTCATGCAGCAGATGACTGTACCCTTCTTTCCCAGAAATTCACAGACACAGACACTCACAGGTGGCTTAAATAATAGAAGCACTCACACGAGCACAGACTGAGCCCACAGATCAAGCCCTGTAAGCGAAGCATTGTGGTATGCTGCTCTGGCAGGGGTGGGTAAATCGGCACGGCTTCTTTCGGCTTGTCGCTGATGAGCATCTCCTCCCGCCTTCCCATGAACCTGCAGGCTGGCAGTACATTGAGAGGGACTTGCCTCTCCTCCAATCACTGTATAGCCAGCAGTATGGAAATGGAGACGGATGGCTCAAAGGAAACTACTATTGGAAGAGACTAGCCATACTTCCTCATCCTTCCAGTGCGTAAGGGTGGGAGTCATTGTGGCAAACAGTTGGGCTAAACTATTGCTGAAAAACATGAGCAAACGTTGGGGAAATATCAGAATAAGTCAATTTTAATCAAATCAATGAATAAGATATTTAAAACGTGTGGTCTGGCCCTATTGAGTCTTCCCAGCCTATGTCTGGATAAAGACACAAAAGATCCCTCTGTCAGCTGACAATAGAAATGCTCCCAGTTCTCCTGATGGGTTTCAGGTAGCTTGTGCCAGAGAAGGAAGTGTGTTAGGAAAAATGCAGGGCTGCCATTTCCTCTTACAGAGAATGTTTTTAAACGTATTTTCTGCTCAACATGGCAGTGTGTGGGGGCAAACCATGATCATTCATCGATAAAAGGAATGTTGGGTCCAAAAAAGCTATTGCAGTATGATCTGATATAAGACCTTCTGAAGCTGGAAGAAAAAAATTATTTCTATGCATTGTGGTTGTGCCAAATGGAATGCACCAGGTGTTTCTACAATATTGGCCACATACAGGATTTTAACTGTAATTCTGAAAAAGATATGGGGTAAAACTGAAAGGAGGAATGTCATTTTCATAAGTCATTGGGTGAAATGTTGTTCTGTCACCTCCAAGTGATCAGGTTTGCCAAGAAGCTTGTACACCTGTGCCCATCAAAAAAACCCAATGGTGGTTTCACAAGCTAAAAGGTGGCTTAAGTTAAAAACAAAGAAAAGATGTCCCAAATTTATGTCTCCACCAGTTTTTGTCTCCTGGATTGGGAACTGGGGACTGGTCTACCACAGTGCTGTGTGCCCTGTTCCTCCCAAAGAGAGTTTGCGTGCTAGGAAAGGAGTGGCATCATTCTGTGAAGTGACATTTTGACAGTGTCAGTTTTGTGATGACACATGATTTCACACTGATAGTCGCAAATTTCAGGAGATTAGGTACATCTCAAGTCTTTCACTGAACTGGACGTTCAGTTGCTATTAGCGTGATATTTGTAAGTTTGAGATGCGGGCCACAGTAGCAGAGACTCAAAACTTAGCTACTTCCTTCAGTGGTTTTCACTTCCTCTCTGTCTTTATCTGCCTTGACCGTGCCCTGAGTCAATTTCTAGGCTTGAGTACAATTCAATGCAAATGGTTTCTGCATACCTTGCAATAAAGACAGAAATGAGCTTCCTTTTCTGCTTGACGCAAGGTTGTCACTGTACAAGGAAGTCTGTATTAGGGCAAAGGGTGAGGAGTACAAGGTGGTCTGTATTGGGGTTAAGAGTGCAGTGTACAAGCCAGTAAGTTTTAGAGTAAAGGGTGAAGAGCTGTAGACAATCTGTGTTAGGGCAAAGGGTGAGGAGTACCAGGTGATCTGTATTAGGGTAAAGCGTGAAGAGTACAAGGTGGCCTTTATTAGGGTAAAGGGTGAAGAGTACAAGGTGGTCTGTATTAGGGTAAAGTGTAAAGAATACAAGGTGGTCTGTATTAGGGTAAAGGGTAAAGAGTACATGACGGTCTGTATTAGGGTAAAGTGTAAGTGTACAAGGCGGTCTGTATTCTTTGGGCTCCAACTGCATGTCGGGAAAAACA